>OZ026614.1:69165738-69220738 GCA_964020975.1 Hermodice carunculata | reverse complement strand
AAAATGCTTCCCCGAAAGAGAGGAGGGAATGAATGAATGAATGAAGAATGAATGAATGATTGAACGAATAAATGAATGCGAATTTACTGTATGCATTCATGTCATTATAGATATAATCGCATTCTCTTAAATATAACAATAATTACTAGCAGGTACGACTTTGGATGCAGTGCAAGTAGATGCACGAGAAATATTCTGGCCAGGACAGCTTGGAATTCCTGTAGGGTGAATTTGCAATGTAGATAACCTACGGCTAATAAATTACAAGCTCAGTCCATGTTCATCACACGCAGAGTCCATTTCATACTTTTGGTCACGGCGATCTCTTGAAGAGCACGATTATTTAAGCTGCTGTAGCTCTTAAGTGAAATACGCTTTTGACATCAGAGAAATGACCCCTCCCGACAATTCACACTTCGAGCAGGAGGAAGAGGAACCGGTAGTTCTCTAACTCGATCATTGATGATTGTGACCAGGTAAAATCTTCGATCAGGGGGAAGAGAAAACAGGTAGTTCTGTAACTCGATCATTGATGATTGTGATTAGGTGTACATTATCTAACGATAATTTAAAGTGGCCACCACTCTTCATAGAATTTTGTTATTGTTGTTGTTGTTGTTAGTTTGCAATCCATCATATTGTTGCCATGAATCTCATGGCTCACCACTTCGCAATTTTCTGAAAAGCAAAAAAAAAAAAAAAAAAGTGATGTGAAGGAGCCTGATTTGGGGACATTATGAATTGTACAAATTTTCACAAAATGTAATGAGTAACACTGACTTTATTCTACTCAGTCACAAAATTTCATTATATTTATTGAACCTTTTTCAGATCAGCCGCAAATAATTGTTCATGCCCCTCCACATGCCGAAGTTACAAACGGTCACTCAAACGCAGACATGTATGCAGGTATTCATAATCTTAAATAATAAGCAATTCTTAAACAATAACTCCGTGCACGTTACCATTTACGTGGTATTCAAAGGAGTCTTTTGTTATAACCTTTTGTTTAATCTGTATATGTACAATGTACTGACATTGTCTTTAACTTATCCGGAGAACTATTGATTCAATTAGGGCATTTGTTTAAACTGCTTTTCTGTATGATCGCAATATAAGTGGCATTTCGCTTAATCTTATAATACATGACAAAGCGTCAACCTATAAATAGACTAAGTTAACTTATCCTAATACGAAATAGCTTAATAATTAAAAAGATGGCGTTAACAATATTTACAAAGGAGCCACGCCCTTCAGTGAACATCTCAGACGTGCAGCCGATATGGTGACAAAAGCAAAAATCTTGGTTGCTGAAACACCAGTTACTGATGAACAAATCGAATGAATGACATCTTGGGCAAGTTTCTTGAAAGTCCATACAATTACAAAAATGGAAATGCAAACTTGTCAGTGTTAACGTCCAAAATGTTATCTGTGAAATAGTCCTGCAGATGAATTAAAGATTTGGGCTGAGCCTGCATTTGTTGTCTATAGTTGTTGTTGTTGTTGTTGTTTTTTCCCCACTGATTTTGAGAGACCTTGGTATATACCACCGAAAAATGTCGGGAGACAACACCCTTGAGCATTTTGATATTAACCTGGTTTACCCCCACCTCCCCCCCCCCTTTTTAAAAAAAAATTCCCAGAAAATATGTAAGCTTGCGATAGACAACCATATACCACAAACTACAAACCACAAAACTGCAGTATAGGGTATGTGGGAGATATTCAACCATTTGTACCTGAAGTGACTTTGACCATCACATGACCCCAAGGTCAAGAAATACATGTTCCGACACTAGGCAAGCTGATTGTAAACCCAAATAAACTATACATGTGCTGACACTACACAAGTGTATTGATCTCAAATTGTCAAAAAATCTTAAAACGTGTTACAAAACAAAATGAGGGTCTAGATGGTCATTTAAAACTTCAAAAGTTGCTTATTGGAGTTTAAACATGAAACAGGAAGATCATGATAATTCTGTGCTGACGTAACCAATCTATACATGAACTGTACTAGTACTTATCAATAGTTTATTGAAGGTGTAATTATTGCTAATGTATAGGCCAATATATCAGTGTGAGCTTTGAAGGTCATTCAAAATCAAAATTAAGAACAACAAAAGAAAACCCATTGGAACTTTGCTAGTAACGTTCAAGAATAACCGTGGGCCGAGGATCCACCATTACAAAGATATAAACCACTGTGTCTGTTTGGGCTTCTAAGGTCACTAAAGATCAAAATTAACATCATATATGCATTTCAAGGTTGGGCCTAAGAGCCACACTTACCAAGATATAAGCCAATATATACCAGTGGAGTCTGGAGGAAAAAAGGCTTGAACTTTACTAAACTCCCATTATTTGAAACCAAGCTGCATCACTAAAAAGTTGAGCAATTCTAGGACCAGAAACCTGCAGGATTGGGCTAGAATCGTTGAATATTTCGACTAATATGGATGTCACTTTCGGAAACTCAATAGCACCGTAGAATGTTTTGGGAATGGGAAAGTAGCTTGATATTGAACAATAAGGTTCAATATATCTTTGTTTAATCATTGTTCAGCTAAATGATTTCTCATTTTTCAAGCGTGATTTAAGAAAGTGTTATCACTTTTAAACCGCTGATAAACCCTTTTTATTTGAGCGGTTGCAGGTCGTATCCCACTCATAGGCCTGACCAAAATGGCTCCATATGATCCCAAAATTCTGCCATACAAGTTTTCTTGGGAATGTTTCCCCATCACCACTAGATAGTACCATGTTTCGGATGTGTTTTAGTACATGCTTAAGTCCATTGTAAATATTACGGAACAACTTGTATCAAATATATTTTGATTCCTCATGTAACACTGTACCTGGTCTCTGCTGGGATACATCATTTTCAGGAAAGCCCTATTTTCTGATGCTCCATGCAAGATACAAAAATGAATCGGAAACCCACACTTCTTCAACTCAAACAATGCACCCCAAAATATAACATATATATCAATAGTAGGTACTCCATCAGTCGATTATGAGAAAATGGAAAGAAGAAGCCATTCTAGCCTAGGAAAATAACTTGTAATGCATGTGTACCTAGTTTTGTTTCACGTTTGCCCTTTGCTATAGTTTTTATGTCTGCACATTCATTTCCCATAACTACCAAGCCTACCAGTTTATATGAACTGCCTATTCTCTTCATCTGTAGGTCTTCTTCAATCTGCATTGCGTCTAATATTATACCACCTGGAACCCATATGCAGGTGTATCTGCAGACGTTGCCGTTTTGCAAACCAACTCTAGCGTTTCGGAATTTAAATCTGAACTTTGAAGGACTGCATTTTTGTACATGGATATCAAACGGGTCAAAGGAACTACAAGATACCCATTGGATTTCAGTTGCTCAAGTGCTTGGGGACTATTTACCCACAAGCACACAAATTACAAATTTCGACATCTAAATGCTCAGCATCAAAGGTAGCTAGAAATAGAGAGATATAGAAAGAAACAAGAATGAGTAAATGAAAGAATAAAAAGTGAAAGAGAGAAAGAGACGAAAGAAAGAAACAATGAAAGAAAGAAAGGAACAAAAGAAAGACAGAGAGGAAGAAAGAAAAAAAACGAGAAAGCAACAAAGGAAGAAATAGAGAGAGAAAGAAGCAAAGAAAGTAAGAGACAGAAAGAGAGACAGAGAAAAAAGAAAGAATGAAATAATGAGATAGAAAGACAGAGAAGAAAAGAATGAAAACAAAGAAAACAAGAAAGAAAGAATGAAAGAAAGAAGGGAAATCATTCCATATTACTTTTCAAAGTCAGTAAGGCAGTCCGGCTTTATAAAACACATTTCTAAATCCCATGCATAACTTGTGCATAATTTTGAAGTGAATTAGGTTTATAAATTTTATCAATATCAACCGCCATCTAACCACCTTTTTGAAGCTTCAAAACTCGAAAAAAGGCCGTCTTAGACATTTGTAGTATATAAAATATATACCGATCATTCACGAGGGTAGTTATATGTTCATTTTTGTTGCAAAATATACTTATACCTTCATAAGCTGTCCGAATCTGGCATGTCAAAAAATTAATTTATTTATCTTATAAGAATTACGGGTTGCATCGCTGTTTTGTCGGAATTAAACGACAATCAATCGATTCATTCAAACTTTAATCAAAACGTTTTATCAATGAAATGATGTGTAGATGTAGTGGTTGCAATTGGAAAAACGGGCTGAGCCCTGTATCAAACTTTGAATGAAAGTCCTCAATTTTATGAATACTGTGACTAAAGTTACAGGTACTACTTTGAGTCGGAACAAATCAGGATTCAAGTAACCATCAATGTGCATAAATATTTTTTTCTGTCTTGTACCCAAAAATCAAGGAGGCTTACTTACTAATAAGCACATGCTATCATGATCATCGATCGGATCCTTCAACAGCAAAATTGATTCATGCACCTAGATCAAGGGCGTGGCATTAAGTCGGCAATACACACATGCACCCACAATAACCTCGACCTCCCACAGAAGACAACATCATACAGGCCACAAAGAAGGGCAGCCAATTAGGTCTCAATGTATTGCAAAACACCGGCAGAAAAGGAAGGGCAGTTGGATCACTGTTGTGTTCATCACAGGTATCGACACAAAAGCAAATTTAACACATTGCAATTGTGCACTGAGGTAACTATTTTTCTTCCCATCACAAACGAAGCTTAACACAATAAGAGACGAAGTGTGAGGATGGATTTTGCCGAAAGTTTGGGGAATCAAGTTTTCTGGTCACATTGTTTAAGGCCAGGTCAGTTTGAGTGTCGCAATCCTTCATACCTTGTATTTCATATATATATATGTATATATATATATATATATATATAATTTCCCCTTGTTCAGGTGTGTGTCAGTGTGTTCATGGGAGCACTATCTGGCTCCAAGCGCCTGTGGACCACAAAGGAAACTAAGTTGTCAACAGAGTCAAAGATGACGCGCACTGTGCCCCATGGGGCTTCGCTTAAAGTTTTGTTCAATTCATCGAGTTCAGTGCATTTGTAGTCCCAGATCGTACTCTTGAAGAACTGTCGAAGTAATGGAAAATGGAAAACGAACAGAAAATAAGAGAATGATCGGAAGTTGAGACCAGCAGAGGGATATCCAAGTCGAGAATAAACCCAGGGGAGTCAGGGATCATAAGATCATAAGGTTACATATTATTAACTACACAAAACTTTTAACGTTTAGTTACACATATTTATGTCAAACTGGATTGCCCAAATAGTACATATATCTAAAACAATAGGCGTTTCGTCTGGTGAAAAGTTCATTGATGTGTGTATTAAACAGAATAAGGTAGCAGCAGTCAGACACACACACACCAGTGCATCCAGTGTGGAAACCTGCAGGTTCCTGCCTGGGTATTCTGGAACCTCAGTGGGTCTGAGTGCTTGGACCCTTAGTTCGAGAAGTACGGGAACCCAGCATCCAGGCCAGTCTGAGCACTCAGGTCTGAGTGCTGAGACCAGAAGTCTGGAGTCCCCGCTAAAGCACCAGTGCCTATGGATACTTACCGAGCTCCTAGATCAGAGAGCTTGGATTGTAAGCGAAGGCAAAAGGGAAATAGAAAGAAGACACCCATACCAGTGCAGGTGTCTTATACTGTCAGCCGGTCTTTGGCCCCGGCAGTGTCAGCACCTGCAGTCCAGGGGGAACCTTGTTTTCCCTCTACAGCAGTACCGGCCATTCCCTGCTGCACCTCTGGTACTTTCACCCCATAGAAAACAGTTAGCAATCCACACTTGTTTCCCCAGTTACCATGCTTCACTCACTTCAGTGGCAGACAGAACTGGAGCTCTTTGAGGATCGGCCGCTGTAGGACAAGGATCTGTCTTCTTCCACACTGGCCAGTGCAAACCATACCATAGATATGATTTGAGACAAACTGGACTACAGAACATTTAAAATTTCAACTTTTCCTTTAAAGAATGGTGCAGCCTGCCTTTGGAGAAGTTGACCATCCTTCATGCCACAAAATTATCATAGTATAACAATGAGGTACTTTTCTTCACTATATAGATCAAAGAGTCTCTGTTTGGTTCAGAAGCGCCACCAAAGTGATAAGAGTTTGTTTAGTGGTTGATGATTTTCGCACTCCCATTCTCCCGATGACAATATTTACAACGCACATGCAGCAGTATCTCAAAGCCCTCTGAATCAGTGGCGTGATTGTCTGTAATGCCAATACTAGCTAAATCATACTGAGAAATAAAGACCTTTTCACAATACTGGCACTTTTGTCAAGGGATGCCTGACTGTGTGCCCTGGACTAGGAGTAAGCAATGGAGGGTGAACGATCAGACCTTTGAAAATTCAAGAGATTGATTCACAGAAAGAATGAAATATTCCAGCGTTTTGGTAGTATAGCAGAAAGTATTTTGTTTTTTTGGTTAGTTAAGCAGCAAGGGTGAATGCCCTGGTTCATGAAGGCCACATGACCAAACTCAATAATGTGGGCATTTATACTGAGATTTGTAAAATTTGGCATTTATTCTAGCCTGGATACTCGATCATTTAGTTTTCTGTGGGCAGCCTTTTCTTTCTAACACAAGCAGGATTCACGATGGATGACCAGTTATTCCAAACTAAAGTGACAGAAGCCATCAAGGCTCTCAACAGGCCTTGTCAAACCAGCTGGATAACTTAATTTCGCCCAAATGTAATAATTTTGAACAGTTATTTTCGCAGAAGCATTAGGACTGGGCCGATATTCAATTTTTGAAGCTTGAGTGTTTAACCACAGGCGCTTATGTCCTTAAGCAAAAAGGGAATGAAGAGCAATTTAAACATGCCATAAAAGTTTCAGAAAAGTTGCAAGAGGCCATAGGATTCCTCGCTCACTTGGAGGAGAAGTATGTCAGAGCAGCACAAGATAGGGTAGTGGAAGGTTTGGCTTTAATTTCATCAAAAATTATTTAAGCTGGCCGACTGTTCATAACTTGGACGGAAAGTTGTAGAGCAGTACAAGGTGCATCAATTGGCAGACTACAGTGATGATGACAAAGTTTTATGAGGCTGAGTTTCATTGTAATAAGGTAGCACAAGAGGAGTGGATACATAAAGCTCAGATTTCTGGGTGTTTGTCACCCTATATCGGTTCCTAAAACCAGTCAACCAACCAGTCCATGGTTCGTCAAGCTATTCCTGCTGTCAATAGCACAAGGAATGGTGCGATGGATGCCCTGAAGAGGCCTGGTGTCTGTTTCGGGTGTGGTGCCTTTAGTCATTGGGGTACAGACGATTATGCAGCTTTACATCTAAAAAAAAAGACAAGTAATTTTTCCACAAGTTGTGATTGCATATTTGTTGATAAGAAAAATACAGATTTAGGTTTCAAAATTGCTGAAGTTAATTTCAAAAATGATGTTAACTCACATGAAGAGATTTTGACGCCTGTAGCAGGTTAAAGAAAAAAATAAAAGATTGGGAAAATATAGGTGCTGGTGACTATGTATTCTCAGTGATATGGGATAGGATACAAAATTCTTTTTTATGATGTACCTTCAAGTATTAACATGAAAAATAACAAGTCTGCTTCAGATAATCCCACCATTATTTCAGATAAAATCAGCAAGTTGCACAAGGTTTCTGGAAAACTTTCCGCAGTGAATCCTCTAACAGTAGCATTTAATTAGTCAGGAAAACCAGGTTTGGTTTGAGATTGCAGATATAAATTCAAATTTAAGTTCAGAATGGAAGATGCTTCAATAGCAAGAAACTTGTTTGAACAAGGCGATTGGGTGTTTTCTTTGGACCAGAAGAGGGCATAACATCATATAGAGATTTTTGAACGACACCATTTTTTGGTGGGATGGGGGGATTGTGTTTGATTTTTTTTTGGAGGGAAACAGATATCTTGCATTTAAGGTGATTCCTTTTGGAATCAGTACGGCTCGATTCATATTTACTAAAGTGTTACATTCAGTAGTAATTTATTGGAGAGAACAAGGCATTAAAATTATAATGTTCTAAGATGTTGGTCAGGCAAGTGCTACCAAGAAAAGTGATGCACACATGGTAAGTAAGCCTATAAGAAAAGACCTGTCAAGATTGGGGTTGTTGAATGCTGAAGAAAAATGTAAATAGGACCCTGCCCGAATAACAATGTGGATTGGGTGTTAATGGGACCTTGTAACAGGTCACTTGAGTGTCATGTATACTGAAACTACTTAGTTCAGTAGAACTAAAGTTGCAACGTAAAGCTCAAGGAAAGCTGTTTGTCAGTGCTAAGCTGCTGGCTTCTGTGGTAGTGTGTATTATTTCCTGTGTGAACTATGGTTAATTTTGTAACTAGGGCAATGTTTCATTGTTTGAATAAAAAAGTCAGTTGGAACGATTATGTGTGTCTGAACGCAGACGTCTCCTAAGAGTTAACAGAAAGAAAATGTCTAAACATTGAATAAACAACCTTTGGTTACGTCAGCTGCACTTAAAAGCAATAGAATTATGTAAAGCGATACTTCAAATGTTAGTTTTGGTGCCTATATTTTAAACGAAGATTTTGACATGTTTTGTTCCTGCTCGATTGCAGAATCACATGAGAGCTACACTTGGATGGAGTTAATGGCGGTCAGTAGAGTTTTTAACTCACTCTGCATGAGTCTGGAAGGACAGATCACAGAGTGGCAAGCATATAACAAGACTTTTAAACATATTTTGAAAGTTGGGAGAAGGAAGCAAAGTTTGCGTAATGTAGCTCTGAGCACAGGAGAAATTGGAGGCAAATCGCACAGATGTCACGTACCTGAAGAACAAAATTTGCTTACACATTTTTAAGTCATTGTAATGATAGTGATGACTGGCTAGTGAAGCCAGAAATATTTCGAATTTTAGATCAGAAAGGGGGTCCACACTCAGTTGATTGTTCTGCTGATTATAATGCTAATTGTGAAAGATTTAATTCTCGCTGCTGGTGTCCAGGTTGAGGAAGCATTATGTTTCTGAAGAAGATTTTGCAAATGAAAATAATAGGTTGATGATACCACCCGGACTTTTACATTAAGTAATTTCGAAACCAGGAGAAATCAAAGCAAAAGGAACTAAAATAGAGCCAGAGTAGCATTCTTTGCCCTTTTTTTGGCATGTTTTAATGTCAAACAAAGAATATATGCAAGAATCAACATTTTTAGACTCAAGTTGTGTAAAGAAAGGAAAGGGAAAGAACGGAATATATGGCAAACAATTTGCATTTATTGTGTTGACAGCAAGAATAGTGTTAGAGTGAAAGGTAGAACAGATTGGCCATGTCCATACAATTCATTTCTTTTCTGACAAGTATAAATGTGTATCGTCATCTGGACACGGCTTTGTAAACGGCTGGAGTTGATGTTCATAATGCTGAGGACAAGAAGTTAAGGGACAGTATGTCCAAGTATTTACTTATATCCGGAAGTGACATCACCAGCCAGAAATACTTCAACTATTTCCTTAAGTGGCAACGTTTTATATCAGTGAAAGTACATCGTGATATACCCGCAGATCTAATAAACATTGCTTTGTTTTTTCTTTTGGACAATGAACAGTCATATTAAGTAATTTCGAGCACACGATACTCTATGAAATGGTTTCGTGAGCTAAATGGTTTTCATGATCCTAATAATAATGGTTTCGTTATTAATCTGGTTGAAACCGCAAAATATCATGCCTATTTCAGTTGACGCATTGAAGGCTTTATGGAAATTTTTCGAAGATTTTAAAGACTTGTTGTTCATAAAAGACTTGTGCATGATCTTGTTGGCATTTTCGTTTTTTTTACGTTTCAATGGATTGAGTTATTTGAAATAGTAAGACGTTACTTTCAACGAACAACACATACTATTCATATTGCTCAAAGCAAAGCAGATCACTACAGCAAGGATGAGATGCAGTAAAAGCTAAAGGCAATGCTTCAGCTTGTGCATACTTGATGATACCAAGGTGTTTTAAGGCTGCTGGTATCAAGAGTGCGTCAGAGTTGTTTATTTTTGGGCCAGCTTTTTGGTCAGGTAAAACATGTAAACTTATTTATGAGACCAAAGGTTAGAGTTACACTAGAGCCAGAGAGTGCATATTAAAATGTTTACGGCATTGGGTCGGAAAGTTAAACATAGGATTGCATTTATTAAGAGCATGGGTAGCCACTGCAGCGGCAAATGCTTACGTTGACGATCATTGTTGGAAAAGCTCCGCGCCTACGGTTTTGGCGAGGATGTCTTAAACCTGCAGAGAAGTTATTTAAATGTCAGAAAACAGTGTGCAAAGATAGGTGCTGTCTCCAGCAGTTGGAAAACAATCATCAAAGGCATGCCCCAAGGCTCCATTCTCGGACTGCTGCTATTTTAACATCTTCGTCAATGGTATATTCTTCTGTATACAACAAGGACTACTGTACAAATACACTGATGACAACACTTATCTTTTGCCCATGCAAACCTGGATACTTTAAGATTTGTACTTGAACGGGAAGGCCTTCATCGTATTGACTGGTTTGACATCAATATGATGAAGGCGACCTCGGACCAGTTTCGAGCTATCATATTTGGTAATAGTGATATTCATAATGATGTAAATTTCCAAATTGGAAACATAACCATAAATTGTGAAGCTGAGGAAAAATACTTGGGGTAGTGGTCGACTTTCAGCTTAATATTGATAGGCTTGTGTCAGATATATGTACGAAACCCTTTAGGCAGCTAAATGTGTAAAAAAGAATCAACCACCCTAACACCCCCTGCAAGCTCCTCATTTACCACTCTTCCATTCTGTCAAATTTCAGTTATTGTCCTCTTGTTTGGCATTTTAACAACGAAGGAAACACTCATAAAATAGAAGGATCCAAGACACGGCTCTGAAATTTATTCATAATGATCAGAACTCCTTATATGAACAACTTCTTCAAAATTCAAAATTCACTTCTCTCAGAATCAAGAGGATGAAAGGCATGGCTTTGGAAGCATACAAACTTTACCATAAACAAGGACCAGTTTATCTCCATTACTTATTAGATCATAAATCTTCCAAATGTTCTTTCTACTATGAAAATACGGTCATTATACCAAGGATACGTACAATATCTTTCAGACTCTGCTCCTTCAGATACTCTGCTGCTACGTTATGGAACGATTAACCAAACCATTTTAGAACCACTTCCAGTTTTAATCAATTCAGTTGACTAATTGAGATCTGGGACGGCACCAAATGTACTTACAGTGATTGCTGCTAGCCGGCCCCTTCAGGATAGCCAAATTGTATAACTAATATTTCTTGCTGTTTAAAGTCAGGGGCACAATAATTGTTGGAGGGCCTAACGGATCAGGGGGTACGGGATGACGCCATATGAACTGGCTCCTCTGATCGGTGGCGACCCTGGTGGGGGCTGCCCCTTACATCAGGTGCCAAAATTCACAATTTTATAACTCATATTCTTGCTGTGAAAACTTATTATTACTGCTTCACAGACCCAGCTGCATGTTAGTTTGACCCTGCAGGAGAGCCAAAATACATAACTTATAATTCATATTCTTACTGTGATGATGTTTGGGGCGCCTATACTTGCTGGTGGGCCCCATGGATCAATGGGTGCCGGCTGGTGGTGCCCCTGCTGTGGTCTCCCATGGACACCTGGAACCTTGGTTTGCCCCGAAAATTTGTATTCTTTGCTTCATGTAATAATGTCAGAGGTGCCCATACTTCCTGGCAGGCTCTACGGATCGGAGCCAACCTACAATCTCTCTAATCCACATTCGTATTGTGATAGGCTCTGGGGCTACGGGTTTTATATTGCTTAGCTCTGTTCCTGCATTGATACTTATACTTACTGGGTGCTACAATGTGAAAGCAAACAAAGATGTCTCATATTTGTATCTATTTTAATGAGTCAAGTGTGAAGTGTCAATTTTTGTACTGGAAAACCGACTTTGAATATAGCTTACTTGAACCTGAACTTCACTTTCCAGCGACATGGTCGTCAGAAAATGGACTCGCTTGAAAGGCGTTTGTCTGTTACTAAGATGTTAAATAAGTAAAACAGTCGTTATAAACATCTATACATGCTAATAATTCGTTTCAGGGCATTTTCGCCCTCCATTTTGTTTTTCATTTCCTTACCATACCTTTTGACATATCAAATCAAGTCGTCCGCCACACTGCTATTTAAGTGTTTGTAAATTTTTTGTAGTGTAGTGAAATTAAGAACAGTCGATTACCACTACCCCTACCATGTTTTTAGACCACTACTAGGCTGACTGCCACCTGGTCTGGCGTCACAATTTCCATCAGCAAGGGAGGGGGCGCTGTCATTTCTGGATACGTTTTTTGTTCAGGTGATCATATCACCTGAGCTGATACCATGGTCTCCAAATCCGTCGTCTGTCCATCGTCCGTCCGTCGTCCGTCATAAACAATTTACATTTTCGACTTCTACTCCAAAAGCGCAGGCTAGATCTGCTTCAAACTTGGTGGAAATGTGTCTTGGTTGGATCTCTACTACGTTTGTTCAAACAATCATGCTCCAGTGATTTTTGGATTTTTTATGAATTTTTTTGTTCATTTTTTGGGGGCAAATCTTAAAAAATCTTCACAAAAACTGCTGGGCCATTTGCTTCCAAATTGCACAGAAACAATTCTGGGGACACCCCCCCCCCCACACAAACACACACCTTAATTTGTTCAAGAGGTGGTGCTGTTTTTTTTTCCAATTTTTAATGAATTTTTGTGCGTTTTCACAATATCGACTTCTTCTCCAGAACCGTCACACAGTTTTGGCTGAAACTTGGTGAATATGTTGCTTGAAAAGGGTCAAAAAAGTTTGTTCACCAGGTTGCACTGCTGTGGAGTCCTGATTTTTAACAATTTCTTCAATTCGATTACTTATCGGTAAATGCACCTTTCCTATTGATTACTATGTAAGTCGATTGGCATTTTAATTGCTAATTCACATTTTCGACTTCTTCTCCGAAACTGCATGCCAGATTCACTTCAAACTTGGTGGCAATGTTCCTAGCGTGGGTATCTACCAAGTTGTACAAACGACTATGCTCCTGTGACTTTCGGAATTTTAATGATTTTTTTTTTTTTTTTTTTTTTTTTGTTTGTTTGTTCTTTTTTGGGGCAAATCTTAAAAAGTCTCCAACGAAACTACTCACCCAATTGCTCTAATATCACATCGAAACATTCCTAGGGACTCCCAAATCTGCATGTCTTTCACAAGGTGGCGCTGCAATCTTTTTCAATTTTTTTATGATTGCCCGTGTGTTATCATTATTTTCGACTTCTTCTCCAATACCGTGACTCAGATTGCGCTGAAACTTTGTGAATAAAATACTTCCAGCCTGTACTAGACCCAGTATACCGAAGCATATTGAGCCTCGTTTTCATGTTCTCCAACGTCATTATTTTCTTTCAGGATAATTCGTATAATTTTCCTTATGAAACTTAAAAATAACTATGAAATTCGCCTTCAAAATTTAAAGAATAAGATGGTATGGCACAATATGGAAAAGAGATTCGAAAAACAAACATTATTTGGGAACAGTGCATTTGGAAGTCCGCTGTTGCATGTCCCAGAATGTTTTAATCGGAAAGTTGAAATCTGCATCCGGTTTGATGCTACGTGGGGTCATCCATCAGTGCCCATGCATGCCCATCCTGCAGGAATATTTCTTGTGGGAGGCCCAAATAAATTTGTTTGCTAAGTGGTGTTACTATGCAATCCTGATTTTTTACGTATTTTCCATTTTGGGTACTTGTTGGTAAATGCATATATATTCTGATTGTTGATTATGTAAATCGATTGGCCTCTGATACAGATTCACATTTTCAACTTCTTCGACGAAACCGTCTGCCAGATTTACTTCATACTTGGTGGCAATGTTACTCTAGTGGGTTTCCACCAAGTTTGTTCAAACGGTCAACTTATGATTCACACGAGCACAGGATCAGTCCTGATCCTCTAATTTTTTTTTTTTTTTTTTTTTTGAGGTTCAGGGGTATAATTTATCACAGGATTGTTAAGCGCCAATCAGATATTCTTTTGTGAAGCCACATTTCGGTGGCAATTTCACTTTGGTCATGGTAAATCCAGTGGTTGATTGTTGGGAAAAAAACAGTATGTTCTTAAATGGCAATGTGCCCACATGGTTTCTTGGAAATATGAACTAGAAAACGTTGATAGCCTTAAGATACTCAGTGTCACTTATTCTATTGACAGTTCTTTCGACATGCATGTTAGTAACAGAATTGCTACTTCGAGAAGGGCTATATACAGGTAATCTACGGCCTATGCCTATGGTATGTATAAATCCGAACAAACATTTCATTTTACCATCCCATCTGTGTGGTCTATGGATGATTAAATATAAGTTTGCATTTACGAATAGCTTTCAATATTAGAACTGCTACCCTTCAGTAGCTTCACGACCCTTGCAGGGCAGTGATTTGCGTTTCCGTATACACCATCATCAATACACGTGTTTATGATATATATATTTATTTCAGATCGTTTCCATTATGTAACAATGGTGAATATTTTCCTGTGACTGACTAATTTTCTGGGTCCAGCTTAACGACAAAGGTACAATGAGATGGAATTTTGTACACCTGAGCTGGCCGTGGACAGTCACAAACAGTGATACGTGACTGAAAGAGATAAAAGGCCATCCGCCCACTGGTCTTGCCAGCTGCGTACATGAGGCGTGAATGTGGTAGCTATCAAAACAAGTGTTATCTGGTTTTAGGATTAAACACCGTCGCAATATAGAGCAGTAATTAGATGTACACATTACAGTGACCAGCTTACTCAACCTGTTATAGACTGTTCAACCCTAGACATGGGTATCCAACAAGATCGGTCCTTGTTTGTCCATGTTTCCTACCCATTTTGTTTTTAACCCGTGATTACAAAATAAACAGTTACAGCCAAACACCTGTATAAACCTGGGGAATTCCTAACAAGTACTGTGACAACGGACATCCTGTACCAGAAATGTGAAAACAATCTCCTTGATGACACATACTCTTCACTATGAAAGCCTCTAAAAAAGCAAGTTCTATTTAGTTGTAACCCCTTAGTTTAAGTTTTAAAAGAATAAATCATATTTATAATAATTGAGTGAATCCTGCCAACTTCTGGCTAAGTGCTTGGGACAGCCTATGACTGACTCCCAACCCTGGAGTTAATGTTTCAAAAGAAAGACCCAAGTTTGTGGCAATTGAGTAAATACAGCCAAATTCTGGTCAAGTGCTCGGGACAGCCTGAGACTGACTCCCGGCCCTGGTGTGGAACAGCCGAGTCTAGTAATTTTTACATTCAATAAATGTACACATACATGTTAGCCTAAACTGACAGAAAGGTGAAAATTAAAACATAATGATGCCAAAAGGTAAAATTAACTACCAAAACAGGCAAGTCTGAAACCTTTGAAATTATTGAAACCAAAATTTTTAACAATCTCTGGATATTTACAGCAAAATTTGATCAAAAATACATGCATGAATCCCCTTGACTCAAGTTTGTTGTAATATAAATTTGGTTCTGGATGCAAAGACCTGAAATTTAAACAAATACGACCAAATCTCAGAATTTTGATAAAAATGTTTTATTTCCAATAGTTTCTGAAATATTACTGTCAGGGAAAAGTGAAACTCATCAATTTTGTGATAGACTCTAATGCCAAACCTGTCATTTAAGACCCAAAAAATCCCATCCAGAAACACATCTCTGACATCATCTGAATTGTTACCTCTCAAAGTGATATCTTCCGGGTAAAAAGTATTATCCGAAAGATATTTTATAGCATATATCAAATTTCAACAGTGTAAGTTGTATTGTTACTTTTTGAATATTTGTTGTGTGACCAGTATTCTGTCTTTGAATATGAATTAATATTTATGTATAGTTTACCATGGTATACAATGTTGCTTTGTAACACCATCCCACATCAGCGTTGTTGTTGTGACATTCGATCGATAATTGTGTGATTCATTGTAATAGTCCTGGAATTACTAGACTTATATTTGGCTGTAATGCAAGCTTTGAAATCAGAATCATAATAAATATTAATTTGTAAATATTGTTAAAAAAGTGAATCAGTGTTCCTGGTTTTATGAGTAATGCCTAATTTACCAGTTCCATGAATCTTTCCATTGTCCACCGATGGAACCCTATTTGACAACAGCAGCAGTTTTTTTCTTGCCAAACCTATCCTTAACATCGTCATATTTGACAAATCAAAGTCACTTTCCACAAAGTGTTCACTACACAAGTGAAATCGGTTCCAAGGGCCGTGCCACTTGTCGCTATAAATCTTGACTGCACAGGTCCACGCTCTCCGTAATATAAGGTCTTTGGGGAAATGTAAACAAACTTGTAATAAAATATATTTAGACCAGGTTATACTTGACAGCCATAGCTCGCTAGCATAGTCGGAGTCTTCCCTGTCAGCCAGCGGTGTTGCGTTTGTGACGTCACTAAACTTGCACGCATTGAGACTGTCAAAAATGAACCGAAAGCGACGATTGAAGGCATAGTGAGTTATTAAAATAAAAATTTAAATAAAAGTAGTATTTTCACAACCATTTAAAGTGCACCGTATGGTTAGAACAACCCATGAGTCACCCATGTATGCCATTTGAACATGGTCGATCAAGAAAACCTTTAATTACTATCCGCGAATATGACTTTCTTAAATGGTAATTGTGTGCCGAGCTATTATTATTTTATGTGTCCTTTATATTTCTATTATTTTTATGCTTGAGTTGTTTTTTTACTTTTGTTATCTGTATAGTTGAGTTTCTATTGATTTATTTGTGTCTGAAAGTTCTCTGCTGAATTATGTGATTCGTATGCTTGAGATTTGTAATTTATGTAGATGGGACTGTATCTGGATTGGTGATAGTTGGTTTATATATTTTGAGTTCTGTGTGTATGTATTTTGATGTATTTATCCTTTTCCTTGCTACCGGGGTTTAATAAAATCATCATTATCATCATCATCATCATCATCATCATCATCATCATCATCATCATCATCATCATCATCATCATCATCATCATCATCATCATCGGAACGCTCCTGGCGAACTTCTACCAACTGGTCTTTTATAACAATGTTCTTGCATACGACACGGTCGAGCACTTCTTGTGTGTTTCCTAAATGGGTCAAAAGCTGCTCTAGCCTCTTTTTTTTCTATAAACAAGTGCCTTTGGCTGTACCCAGGTAAAAAACAAAAACAAAACAAACAAAATCCCCAAAAAACAAAATCAAAACAAAACAAACAAAAAAACAAAAAACAAACAAACAAGCAAAACAAAACAAAAACAAAACAAAACAAAAAACAAAACAAAACAAAACAAAAGTGACGTAGAGGCAGTTATCATCGTCAGTTACAAATCCAAATGCGACACGTTACCATCAGCCAGCAAACCCTGTACCATTTTTAACACAAAATACACTTGATTTTGATACCAAAGCAAATTGCTACCATAGGATATGTCATATCATTACTAATGCTCTGAAATATTAGCAAAATATATACTTTTGGTTTCATATATTATAACCCCCCAAGATCACCTGCATACTATCCTCATTTACAAACCATTGGTGTGGATTCCACATCTTTCAAAATGGCAGCCAAGTCTGTGCGATTGGTTATGTTGAACAGGTAGTATCCAAATTATATATGTGATTAGTGTCAATGGAAGGTTAATTTGTCGAATGAATGTGATGTTAAATATATAATGGGACTTTTTCAGTGTGAGCTTTAGCTAAAATTGTAAATACAACACCTTGCAATTACCTGTTGCTGGCGGCGATCCCCCCCCCCGAAAAGGAATATTATATCAGACACTGAAGTCGCCCCCAGCGTACGAATTAAGTAGAACCACTACGCACAGCAACCAAGAACCCGCGCTGAGTCAAAGTCGGACCTAGTGGAGAAGGTTGCCCCGGTAGTGGATACAGGTCCGAAAGTACAGGCGGGTTTTTATATTATAATTTGTAATAAACGAGATGTTAATAAGCTTCTCTGGGTGCGGTCAGGGTATTACTCCCAGACTGAGTGCACAACTGCAATTTGGTCTGGCGGTGGAATCTTTGCGACCTCTTTTGCCCCCAATCACAGCGATACCACATTGTTCCCACAGTACATGATCTTTGCATCGGAAATGTCTGTACCAGTAAAGTGACCCAGTAGCGCATTTTTAACATTGTCGACGGTACCACTCGAGATACCTAATACAAATTCCAGTCCTGACTTGAGACAGGCAGTCACCCATAAAAGGCAACTGGTGGTTTTAAACCGGTCCTCTCAACCTTTTAAATATTCTTCTTATTTATTTATTTATTTATTTATTTATTTATTTATTTATTTATTTATTTATTTATTTATTTATTTATTTATTTATTTATTTTTTATTTATTTATTTATTTATTTATTTATTTATTTATTTATTTATTTATTTATTTCATTACCTACAGTCTATTGTACTGCAGCAGATTTTTCAAATAATCAGTAATCAAGCGTGCTAGCCGTAATAAAAACACTGTGTGCTTTTGTCTCCACGTATATTGCAAACCTAGACTGCCCTGGTCTTCATATATCAATTACATATAGACTTTTACTTAAGTTCAAAATATTCGAGAATTTATTAATTTTTCAACTTTCTAGTTTCCCTATCTATTAAGTTACCCAATACTCAATTTAAGTCACCGCTAATAATCAACAGACCCATCTGTCTCTCTTTTACCCATGTGGAGATTTTTTTGCTGAAATATTCTTCCTTCTTTTTCTAGATTTGGGGTATATATGTATAAGTATAATAACCCTCCTGTATCTTTACATTCAAGGGTAGTAATGCATTTTCTTGATCATACATGTCTATCACTTCTGGGGTTTAAATGTCACTAATCAAGATAGATGTAGCTCTGCTAGGGCAACTTCCCAGAGAGTTGTAACAAAGACCTTTCCACTTTGTGTTTACATGTGATACAGTTTCTTTAGTATAATGTGTTTCTTGCAAAAAACAAAAATAGATTGGCTTTTAATGATTAATCCATTGATAAACAATATCACGTTTTTTCTTATTTATGAGCCCACGCTCATTTCAAGAAACTAAAGGAAGATAGACCAAAGATTGGCTGTTATTAAACATGATAAGAAATATAGTTTAGTATCACCATTATGTACTTTCTCAAGAATCATTTTGAGAAAAGTATTTTTCTTACAAAAAATAGCCATGGCCCTTGAAACATATTCATAACGCTTGTTTCACATCTCCTTTTGAGCAAAAACGTATAAGGGATTTTCTAAGAAATGGACAGTTCTTTTTAAATAAGTGTCAAAAATGAGGAATCGACCAAACTTGATCAATTTTGACAAAATCAGCGATTTTGCATTATTTATTGCGATTGTAAAAATAAAATTGATGCATTTATGAAAAATCTCTAATACAATTTTGTAGGTACACATATTGAGATCATGATAGCACAAATGTGACTTTTTTATATTATTCAAGAAATGTAAAAAAAAACTTTAAAAACACATTTTGCCCGGAGTACTGATTTTGTACAACAACTTCAAATGTGGAGTTCCATCTTTAGTGCAGACAGATTCTGCAAAGCCTCGTGGTCAATTAAGTGTATAGGTTTATCATATAAGAATGCATCTTTCTCTGATAATTAACACAAACATGAAATCACTGCCCCAGGTTGGACAATACCTTAAAATATCAATCATTATCATTTATCTCCGTCATGTTCATACCCTAAATATTAATGTCCCGTCTTGCTGCTCCCCGTCAATCTCATCACTGTCACTGCAATATATTTCTTCATCTGGTACATCTTCATGTTAGCTTTCTCTCTGCTGGTACTCCTTGTATTTAGACGGCCTCTTGTTCTAGGGCTTGCCCCCCAAAACTGTGTTATTGTCTCCGACAAATGTTTCTTTTCTGTTTGTCCGGTTCTCCACATGGCGGCGCTACTGCATCAAGTACCTCCGCTTGTAGCTATGTCCGCTTTCATGCCATTTTGTTGAATATCTGGCTTTGGCCAGAATTTGTAATACATTTGTCTTTTTATGACCTGATTGTAAACAGAAGGTACAAACTGAATCATTTTGCCTGCACTTTTCTCATGTCCTATTTGCAAACACTTTGTACATCTCTTCCCTGTAGATGTCATTTCATCCATGAGTTGCGATTGACCTTTGTAACAAACAAGACATATGGAAGTGCCAAAACTACACTTTTCTCGCGATATGCAGCTGCCCTGCTGTTGTCTGAATACACACAGTCCTTTACTTCGTTTCACATTTTGTCAATTTGTCATCAACACTCAATCTTTCTCTCAATATCTCGCTGATCGAAGTTCAGTTAATATTCTGCAAGCCATACACAATCACACTGTCACTTGTTCAAACTGGAATACCTTGAGCAGTCAACTTAAGACCGTCTGCTGGTTTTGATTTCCCGACAGGAGGGTTTGTTTCTTCTAGTTTCCATAATATGTCTGTTATCGAAACATCAGAAACTAACAAGTTATTTTTAGCTTGATTTTTCACGGAACAAATATGCCATAGGTTCCTAGATATTTGTGTGTTTTTTATTTGTTCTCCTTTTTTCCTCTTGCTATATGGTTTTGTGAACATCGACGTGGTTATTTTTTTCATTATTCTGCAGAAGAAAGATTGGTTTAACAGCTGGTAGACTATCTACTCTTTTCTGGGCACTGCCCCAACTTTAATAGGTACCATTGTCAGAGCGCCCTCTTTGAAGGATGTTTTGTAGTTTATTTTTCTCATCGCACGATGTGACCATGAAAACATGAACATAGATTATAAATATAAAGAAACAATGTAAAAAAAAATGACGTCCAGTATAATAAGTGATTATTCTAGCAATGGAAGGAGACTAGAAAAAGAACAACACGAACAAGAATATTAATGACAAGGATCTTTACTTCCTGCAATCAACAGCCGAAAATGTGGCTGAGGCAATATTCGAGATTCGAAAGACCGACGACACAAGGAAGAATGCGTGATATGAAAATATTATATATATATAATTATATATATATATATGTATGTGTATGTGTGTGTATGTACTATGTATGTATATGTATGTATATATTAAACCACGCTAGGATCTAAAAGCACCCAAGTGATGTTGGTAATAGATTCTTGCGAATACCGACACAACTTGGACAACTATTTATTTCATGCTATTCAAACCTGGACCGAGCATATTCTCATGTTTCTTCCCAAACATGTAACCAAAATGACATGTACCATCATTAGCATCTGTAAATCCTGATCTTTGATCACATGCATTGTATTGTGTTGTATTTATTGTCACAAGATTATATATATGACTAAAAATTAACCTGCAGCATGCTCAGCTTGCTAACATCCTTGCCTCAATCATATTTAGCTGACAACCTCCCCCTCCCCCCCCCCCCCCCATTACATTATATTTCAGTACCCAAAAGTACTACAGATTTTTCAGACATAGGTATTTTGGTCATACCGCATTAGGATGAAAAATCACGTTTTTTGTGGTCTTACTTTAAAACTTTGATTGATAATTGTGCAATAAATCAAACTTCACTTGACCAACTTGTTCAATACATACACAGCAGAGACCCAAGGATAGAACAATCCCAGTTAAAACAGTGTGCAGCAAAAGGTCAGATTGGCATTCTCGTGCTGAAATTGCAGCTATTGTGCCTATACATTTTTGTAATTTACCTGTAACCTCTAAATATTAAAGGTCAAAGTCATTTGGACCTTTGAAACTTTCATGTAGGTCATCTCAAATGTCAAGTTCATGTTAAGGTCAAAGGTCAAGTTCAGGTCAAAAAGCAATTTTAAGGCTAAAGTTCATTTTAAAGGTCAAAGTTCCCGTCAGTTAGACGTCATCTCAAGGTCAAATACCTGAAGGTCAAACGTCAAGGTCATTTCGACCTTTAAAATTTTCATCTGGCTACAACTCGGTGAATTTTTATCCAATTTTGATCAAGCTCATTGTGACCTATGAAATTTTCATCCAAGTCACTTATAATGTCTAGGCCATGTCAAGGTCAAAGCATATGTCAAGGTTAAAGAGCAATGTTAAGCCAAAATGTCATTTCAAAGATCAAAGTTCTCTTCAGGTAGACGTCCTCTCAAGGTCAAATACCTTACGGTCAAAGGTCAAGGTCATTTGGACCTTCAATATTTTCATCAAGCTATAACTCGCTGATTTTTTTTCCAATTTTGATCGTGTTGGGCTCATATTTTAGCTATTTTATAACTGCACATTTTTGTGATAACATGTAACCTCTCAAGGTCAAAGGTCAAGGTCATTTTGACCATTGAAATTTTCAGCTGGCCATAATTCGGTCAATTTGTATCCAATTGTGATCATGTTGGGCTCAAGTGGAAGGTAAAGGTCAAGGCCATCTGGCATTTAAAAGTTTAATCTAGCCATAACTTCAATTTTCATTTGATGTTGTTCATTTTGGGCTTAAATTGTATTTATTGTAACACTGTACATTTTTGTAATTTACATGTGTCCTTTAAAGGTCAAAGGTGAACGTAATTTAGAGTTTGAAATGTTCACCCAGCCATAAGCTTAATGGTATGTGAAGTACCAAGGGACAAAAGTTGTAGTATTTAATATTTACAACTTTGGAAGGCACACGGACAGATTTGCTTTGAAGCAAATCTCTTTTCTAGCTGTAACTATATCATTATTACATTTTGGACTAAGTCAACAGCGTTTCCATGACGCGTTCTTGGAGCAAAGCACGCGGAAGAAAGCTGCTGACTTGGATTCGTATGTTCTGTGTAACAACAGCCATGCGAGTACTTAAATGAAAGGTCTTTTTAAGCATTATGAATCTGGCAGCCTTTTATTCCGAAAAGTTCGTATCAAAGCCAAAATAAAACCAACTCAGAATATTTTCTCTCATGAAACGTGCTAAGAGTGGAAATATTTTTATGTTATCCCAATGCGGATCAAATCAGTGGAACAAAAGTTATAGCAGTTCACAGATATGGTTGCCTAGAGCCTGAAATCTTTATAGTAATATATATGATAATGCAACGGTGATAACATAGTAACTTTTCAAGGCTGGTTTTAAAATTTTGACAAAGAAACGTCTGTGAAGCTTATTTGAAACAAAATGTATCACAAATATAACAGTAAACGACCAATAACACATATAACCAACAAGAGAATTTTAAATATTGTAATTTAAGTAATCAATTGAAATATAGAAAATTTATCTCTGAGGACACTATGTCATCACTGTTGGATTGTTGGATTGATATCTGACCAAGACTGACAACGGTGTTGATGCACAATTGTAAGAATGGTGCATTTCATTTGATAATAAATTATGTTCCACTGTTCTGCTTTCCATAAGATTAACATCATAATGTATATATCAGGGGTCCTCACAACAAATCAAGTTTTTATGAGGTTTACTTCGGCTTTAAGTTGTGTGATTTTTAGCAGCATTTGGCACTGAAAGAGTTGAGTTAAAGACATGCACTCACACTCTGTTTATTTGTCACTTTGTCAATTAAGGGTATACCCCGTTTATAACTAAGATACCCTGAATGAAAAGACAATGCTTGACCGTTCCAAGGTTAAAATACTTGTGGTAATGGTCAACGACAATTGTGATTGTGAGAACTAAATTAACTGTTGCAATCAATTACGTCTTCGGGGGTCCTGAAATGTCGATTAGATGCAGTGAGACTGGTTGTAATGATACGTTTTTCCCCTTGCGAAACGTGCTAGATAGTTGAATATGTCAGATATATGAGTCAAAAGAGCAAGGGAATTTAACTTTAAGTTTCCAAAACCCCTGTCATTAAATGAATATGTTGGATATTTAGTGTCGCTATAATGAGGATTCACTGCACTTATATTGCGTCACAGGTATCACTAAGTTACCTAATCCAGGCCTTTACTCTTCGCATCAGAATAATAAAATTTAGTTTTGTTATTATTATTTTTTTTTGCTGACTTATTGTTATAAGTAGGCAAATATGCCAGCTAGTAAAACTACAGTTGCACACATTTGTTCCCTTAAATTTTAACTCTGACTGCGAAGAAACAGAAAAATCCTGTCCTGTTAGTTTTCCTGACAACTAACAGATGGCAATATAACATGGAGACTGGTGTCATGTTTTCTGACTTAGAAACCTTACATGAGCAAGTACATTACACAACTATAGTCGCAAATAGCTAATACATCCCAAAAGATTCCCATGAAGATATACCCAAGTGTGTTATTCTAACTTGTAATAAGGAGTATATCACTGATTTGAGCCTTCTCTTTTACACGTAGGGGGTGGGGGGGGCGATTTTTCAGCTTTGTTGCTGTTTCTTTTTTATTTAAGCCCGTCTTTGGAATCTTTGCGCGACCAAGTTGGTAAGAATTGGTGAGACAAAGCACGACTTTTTCTTGAATGCCAAAAATTTTTTGAACACCAAAATGGGTAATAAAGTCTGGCCAATAACCACGATTAGTTCACGGACGTAAACAGTCGAGCCTGGAGGTTTGACGTGCTAATCAACATTATGCAAAGGTTGGATGCTCCCCGTCATTTCCTGATAAAATTGCATTTCGATAAAAAATTTAATTGTACTTTTGGCTGGTGACCAAGATTTACTCTTATTAAGCACTTCTCAATCCTGCCGGCATAAACACAGTGTGACAGTCGAAGCTTGTAACTTTCAAACGTTTGTTTGTTTGTTTGGTTGTTTTTTTTCATTTGTTTGTTAATAATAATAATAATAATAATAATAATAATAATAATAATAATAATGATAATAATAATAATGATAATGATAATGATGATAATGATAATGATGATAATGATAATGATGATAATGATAATAATAATAATCATAATAATAATAATAATAATAATAATAATAATAATAATAATAATAATAATAATAATAATAATAATAATAATAATAATAATGATAATAATAATAATAATAATTGAACATCTTTATACTGGATAGCCAGTTCAGCCTATGACTGTTCTTCCACAGGGTCCAGTAAGCAAGATCTTAGCCTAATTATCCCAAACACAATGTAGGAGGAAACCGGAGATCCTGGAGAAAACCTAAGGTGCTCAGCAGGGGTTTGGGAAACCTTGCAACTTGCGACCACGATATACAGATTGTTCCTTTGTTTGTTTGTTTGTGTTATTTTGTTTGGTTTTTTTTTCTGGTTTTTTGTTTGTTTTTTTTTTTTTTTGTTTTTTTTTTGTTTTTGTTTTTTTTTTTTTTGTTTTTGTTTTTTTTTTTGTTTTGTTTCTTCGGGGGAGTTTTTGTGTTTGTTAGTTTTTTTTTATTGTGTGGGTTTTTTCTTTTTTCTTTTTTTTCTGCTTTTGGTTTTTTATGTTATATTATTTTTGTTTTGTTTTAGTTTTTAGTTTGTTTGTTTTTTTTTCGGGGGAGGTGGTTTGTTTGCCTTTATTCATGTATTAAAATAGGAATCTGCGATATGTTCAGCTGTCGGACGGACAAATGGTTTCCACTTTGCTCTTTGGGTGCTTAGAGCAATGGACTAAGCCAAAGTGAAGCTTACGTTTTGGATGTTTGAATCGAGATTTTATGTTTGAAATGTTTGGTAACAATCTGTCCTTCAAGCGACCTCGTTCATAAATATAACCCGGTGGCGAATGCGGGGTCTCGGGGAGAAGGTGATCAGCAAGGAAAAAACCCAACATGCATTACCGTATCTAATAAACTAACACTACGGGTCACCTCCCTGAAAATGAACTAGGTGTGAACAAAGCTCGCCCTATGGGGAGTCTGCTATTGTTTTTATTGTTTGTCCTCCACAACCGTACTGCACAAATTTCCCATTTTTAAGCCCAGCATGAACCAAATCAATAAATCAAGTTATGGCTGGATGAAAAATTTCAAAGGGCCAAATAACCTTGACCTTTGACTTGAGATGTCATGTTTAAATTACAAAAAATGTCCTGTGTTACAATATCTACAATTTGAGACCAACATGATCAAAATCGGATAAAAATTTACCAAGTTATAGCTAGGTGTGCAATACCTACAATTTGGATCCAACATGGTTAAAACTGAAGGAAATTGAGAGTTATGGCAGGATGAAAATTTCAAAGGTTCAAAAGACCTTGACCTTTGACCTTTAGAGGTCACATGTAAACACAAAAATATGTGGTGTTACAATATCTACAATTTGAGTCCAACATGATCAAAATTGGATAAACGTTAACTCAGTACTGGTTAGAAGGAAAATTTCAAATGGCAAAATGACCTTGACCTTTGATGAAAGAAAGAAAGAAAGAAAGAAAGAAAGAAAGAAAGAAAGAGAGAAAGAAAGAGAAACAATAATGTTTGTGTTGGCTCACAGACACAATAAAGCATATGTCTCATTTCTCATTTCGTGCGTGAGCGAAGGAGTCAATACGAAGATGTGAAAGATTTAGTTTCACGTCTTCTCCATCGCTTTCCTTTATGATATTCTCTCTCTCTCTCTGTCTCTCTGTCTCTCTCTCTCTCTCTCTCCATCTCTCTCTCTCTCTCTCTCTCTCTCTCTCTCTCTCTCTCTCTCTCTCTTCCCCCCCGGGGTCGCTTCCTATTTCGAAAATCAGCACCAGGAAATTGGGATGCCAAATCTGACCCATGCACATGGCGGAGATTGACACATTTATCCTAACATAACTCTGCACCAAATGTAAAGTGGGACACAGTTAACATATTTCCGAAGAAATATATGATAACGTCTCTGCAACTTATGTTGTCGTGTTGCTTAAGAATATACACAAATTATAACTTTTAAATTCCATGTGTCGCTACATGCTCATTGTTGTCACCTCAGACGGGTCACTTGGTGGTCAATGAAATACAAATACAAATCAAAGATTGACGTCACTGGTGACCCATTCGCAGGCTTTGACCTGACCGATGGACATTATCACGAAATGTAAAATCTGTAAGGCATAACGCTATGAATAGTTTCGCATTTTTAGCTTAGTCTCTGAAGACAAGCATACCCACATTTCAGGACCAAAGTTTTTTGTGGGGTATTTGTCATTTTCTAAGTAAAACCAGCTTCAACTTAAAGGCCAGGGAATGGTAAACTGCCGTATACATTTAGAACTAACATCATGACTGAGTCAGCCTGATAGTCGAGCAAGCAAGCTTAAAGTTGGATTGATAGTAAGCAAAATACGCTAATGCAGCAGAAAGGCAGATAAATAAACGCATGATTTTTAGTCAGTGTCAGTATTTTTTCTTGTGGTTTTTTTTTCTTTTTTCCAAAATTTACTGTACTTAGTGGCCCATGCCAAAACGGTTGCCGACGCCTGGGAGGGTACACCCGTCGGAAATTAACATGTGATAGAATATGTTAGATGGGGACAGGTATGATACGGTAGGATAGATGTATATTGTGGTATGGTATATGATACGATGTAAAGTGAGACGATGCTATACGATATGATATGATATGATATGATATGATATGATATGATATGATATGATATGACATAGTACGTTATGATCCAATACGGTACACTGCAATTCGATTGGGTGAGATAAGCTACGAAGCAATAAAAATTATGGGTTATTTGTAGCCAACCGATAATTGGTAGCAACCCCTATGTCTGTAAACGGGATTTCTGTGCTGAAGAAAAGAAAAGTACACTGACGAAATCAACAACAGATGGCTTTTTCCAAATATTTTGCCACCAAATCACACTTCCACACTTATTTTGAACAGTTTCAAACTGGGCATGAGGACGCATCTTAGTAGAGGGGTATACAAATGCGCTCCAGTATTCCCAATTTGCTAAACGGTGAACGAGTGCCTTTTTTACGGTCAGGTTTAACTCTCTGCGCCAATGTACACTGTGTGCTTAAAAATACCTGTGCTTGTCATAGTTGTTTTTTTTGTCACATCCCTCACTGACAACAAACAATGATTCAGATGGTTAAGTGTCGGGTAAAAATATATAATGCGTCCAGTAAACATGCACGCGATGTTCCACTCATTGTCACTGATCAACTTAGCAACACATTCCGGCGACAGATATAATGTGACTCACCGACCGAAAAGTTCTTGGTTTTGGGCGTGAAATCCTTCTCTGTCAGCTGTCAAGAAACATTACTCGATTGATATACAACACCCGTCGAAATTGACCAGAATACTTCAAATTCTTGTGTCACAAACATGGGCAACTGACATTCCACTACAAATCACATGTCTTTCACAGGAGAGACTGGAAGGGCCCAAATTCCTTAGTAAAACCCTCACAATTTTAAAACAAATATGTTGGTTTGAACTAGATTATTGGCGCATTGTGGTGCTAACTGCTCTGGTACCCCACCGTCCAGTAGTTCAAATACCCGGCTATCCGTCGGGTATTACCCGACCGATCACAACAAGTGCTCATACGTGGACACCATAAAGCGAAAGAACGATCAATTCAACATATTCTTTTAAAAATCATATCGATTATAAAACTTTATTTTAAAAACATTGAATATATCTGATAATATATGCTTTAAAATTATATGTTGATCTAAAGGTTGAATAAGTCAGGTTGTTGTTGTTGTTTATCAAGCCTCATTCTAGATAGAGTTCTCCAGAGCGCATGTTTATCACCTATGCGATGACATGTCCTTGCGGGTTACATTTTTCCTCTCCCCTTTTTTCCTTCAAAATAAAATTAAAACAAAACAAAAAACCCCCAAAAAACTAACAAAAACAAAAACAAAAACAAAACAACCCCCCCCCCCACACACACACACCAAAAAATCGAGAGAACTACCCGCGTATCCGTTTAAACCTACTGCCCGTGTCCCTTTACCAGACGATGCTCGAGTTTAAACATATTTCATTTCGAGCAACTGGAAAGAATGGTAAAATCTCTCTCTCTCTCTCTCTCTCTCTCTCGCTCGCTCTCTCTCTCTCTCTCTCTCTCTCTCTCTCTCTCTCTCTCTCTTCCTCCCCCCTCTCTCTCTCTCTCTCTCTCTCTCTCTCAAATTTCCTGTAAACAAAACTGTCGGGAAAGTTTGTAAAGTTCGCCTATGCGTCACATATCGTACGCTTGATTTTTTTTATATTTTTATGTCAATTAAAATATTTTGAGTTAAGAGTTAAAGGAAACTATAGGAAAGGAAAAGAGATAAGAAAAAGAAGAGAAGAAAGATAAGGGATGTAGACGAGAGAGGAGGAGATGAAAGCGTGGGTATAAAAGTGATAATGAAAGGAAACGATGTTTTTTTTTCTTCAGCTGGGAAGACGTAAGCACCCAGTAATTTTAGGAGGTGGCCTTGGAAGTCTGTTGGGAAGGCACATGTGCTTTTTAAAGGTCAAAAGTCTTATTGCCGCAAGCTGTTTTGAATAACTTAGATTCTTAAGTTACTTACCACCATTTTCGTCCGATAAACTTTTTTTTTTTTTTTTGCCGGCGTGTTGGTTAATGGAATAACTTTAAGCCACATGTTACAGAATGTACGTCTTGACTGACACCCCCAGGTCGTATCGCATGCCGTGTGACAAAATTTTGGGGATATTCTTGTTTTTATCAGCTGATCTGGATTGCGTATTGAGTCGTCTTTTGTCATCCGTTTGTCCATTCCATGTCCGTCAACAACTATATTTCCTTGTCTTATATCGTTGGGCCGAACATCTTCAGACATGCTACAGATGCACTTTATGCGGGTCTCTACCAAGTTTTTTCAATAGGTTGTGCTTCAGTTACTTTGCGATTTGTTTAAAATAAATCTTTGGTTTTCAGAGAATCTTATGAAGGTGTTTGCCCTTGAGTCTTTTTGCCAAATGTTATGAAATTGCAGACAAATACACCCCCTAGTTCAATAACTTGGTCAATTGCATCTGATTGGGTTCATGTTGGGCTTAAAGTGTGGGTATTGTAACACTGTACATTTTTGCAATTTACATGTGTCCTCAAAACGTCAAAGGTCAAGGCCATTTGGACTTTGAGATCTTCATCCAGTCATAATGGAATGTGAAAATACCAAAGAACAAAAGTTGTAGCATTTAATATTTACAACTCTAGAAGGCACGAAGACAGATTTGCTTTGAAGTAAATCTTCTTTTCTACTTTTTGAAATTCCTTTTTTTTAATCCCAAAACACGTGCCTGGATTCCGTCCAAACTTATCGGCAATGCATATTGTCTCGGTCTACCAACAACTTCAAGATATCATCCTAGTGGTGCTACTGTTATTTTCTGATTGTTTACGTTTTTTTCTTTTTTTTTTTTTTTAATTTCGCAATTATCCGTAAGGGTATGAATTAAGTTGGTCTATACATATTTCATTCTTAAAGTTATAACAAAATTTTCAACTTAGGATATACGTGTAGCAATGGGGAAAAGAGCATGCCCTTCATAAACGCCTTTTACTACAAGGGGTGATTGAGACACACACTGAACATGAATGGCAGAAATATAACCATTAACAAGGAACACAAAATGGCGATACCCACAATAAACTAGAAAGGAAGCTAAAGAGGTAACATGAAAGTTATAAAAATGTGCAGTGTTACAATAGCTATAATTTGAGCCCAACATGATCAAAATTGGATATAAATTGACCAAGTTATGGCTAGAAGAAAGCCACCATCAAAAGTGGCCTTTGACCTTGATATGACCTTTTACTTTGAGATAACCTCTACCTGAAGTGAACCTTGACCTATAAAATAACATGTTGACCTCAAAGTGACCTTCGACCTTGTCATTTCAAGGTCAAAGGTCATTTCTTCGTCAAAGACCACTTTCGATGGTGGCTTTCTTCTAGCCATAACTTGGTCAATTTTTATCCAATATTGATCATGTCGGGCTCAAATTGTAGCTATTGTAACACTGCACATGTTAATACTTACATGTGACCCCTAAGGGTCAAAGAGCAACGTTATTTGGACCTTTGAAAATTTCACCCAGTCATAACTTTGCCAATTTCCATCCAATTATAATCATGTTGGACCTAAATTGTGGGTATTGTAACACTGTAAAATTTACCTGTGACCTTTAAAGGTTAAAGGTCAAGGTCATTCGGACTTTGAAATTTCATCCAACCAGAAGCTTATTGGAATGTGAAATACCAAAGGACAAAAGTTGAAGCATTTAATACCAAAGGACAAAAGTTGAAGCATTTAATATTTACAACTTTTGAAGGCACATAGACAGATTTGCTTTGAGGCAAATCCTCTTTTCTAGTTCTACACTATTTTACTGTCAAATGAAATGGCCCTAAAAATAAGTTCAACCCATCCAAAGACATGGCATGTATGTCAATTAAAGCACTCCTGCCATTGCCACCTGAACGTGTCACAACACTTGTTCGCTGGCACTGCCCCAGAAATCATCGGTCAGTTGCAAGTTTCAAACAATTCAGATAAATTTCACACAAGCTTACAGCATGTGTTGACAATGATCAAACATACAATGGTGCTTATCAAACATATTCAATAATGTATACTAACCTTGCAACGGACAGGTGTGGTATATCGATGAAGTGACCGTTGTGCAAGATGGAGTTCAGGCAACCTGTCCACCAACACTGAAAACAGCTCCGCACCAATGGGTCTACCGGTTGATTTCTGTCATATGTGAATCATGAGTCCATGAGAAAATTGTAAATATTTAAGTCAATTGATCTTATATTTCTTATCATCGACTCGTCCCATATAATCACCAAAATTATATCAGTTAAATAGCCTTTTGTTATTTGCTTCTCCAATCAGAGTCGTCCTGATAGGGTTCATCCTAAGCCTTGTGCAGTGAGAGAACTCCATCAGTGGCCCGCTGTTGGTCAACCAAAGCTAATTTTATTAACAATATGTTTTGAAGTCTCTCACAACATCAAGTGCGACGATACGGACGGAATTGGTAGCTGTTTACTGTAGAAGATTGGCCCTCGTATTCCCAGTTATCTTTGCAAATAATTTAATAAATCTTAGCCAACTTCTCTTTTCCTTTTTCAGTGGAAGATATTTAACCTGTGTCCTGTGTATAAAAAAAGGAGATCGTCAGTCAAAGCCCAAATGTAGACCCATATCACCTCCTTGCAATATTTATAAGGTAATGGAAAGGCTAGCATTCAATAGATTCGATGAATATTTGACTGTGAACAACGCACTAACGCAAACAAATCAAATGTGGTTTCAAAAAGGGCGAGTCGACAGTCAGCAACCTTCTAAGTACATGCATCACTCTCAAATTTTCAGCGACGTGGAGTGCGGAAATAAAATTCTTATGGTGTTTTTAGATGTATCCAAAGCCTTCGATAAGGTGTGGTATAAAAGCTTACTTTGAAAACTTTGGTGACTTGGTTTGACAATACTTAAGAATGTTGAATGGATGACTATCTCCCGAACCGTTCTCTGGTTTCCTGTCGAAGGAGGTGTACAACAAGGGTCCATACTCGTAATTACGAGATTTTAAACTCGTAATTACGAAAGAGAGAAAAAACTCTTGGTTGGCACCATTGAGTCACCATATGAATGAAAGTGTAATGTCGGAGGGCACTGGCCATATACATGTAGGCATTAAGCTCAAATTACCACTTCTATAGAATAAATATTTTTGCGGATTCGATCTGTTTCTGTTGAATTGAAAATGAAATAATTGATTTTTTCTGTTCTGTCCTCGATATTCTGAGATCAGAAATACCTTTCTACAAAGCGTATCTTTAATTGTAACCTCAGGAGTCAGTCTGGTCCCTCCTTCTATACCTTAATTGCATGATCAAGCTTATGCTCAGGGGAAGTTCTTACCTGAATATCGAGTATAACGTACATATATTTTCTGTTGTGCGAAACTATATTGCAAACAACACATGGTTTCTGACTGCCATCTTCTCGGCATGTAAATAACTGGATATACTTTCTTTAAAAGCAGATTTACTGTAACATGTTAATACGTTTGTGGTCACATAATGGGTACTCTCAGTGTTCACACAATCGGTTATGAATATGTAATATTTGTCTGTCCTCTGTGTGTTGTAAATATTGTTATGGGTGCATCTGTGTCTGGAGGGCCTCCAGATTAGTTTTTGTATTCCTGGTTAAATAAATGTGTTTATGATAAGGCTTTTGGGAATAACCATCCTGGGATATGGATTTCTGACTCGGTGAGCGGCTGTTTCTCGCCTTAAATGGAGGGGGGGGGGGGGGGTGAATCAAGGGCGCGGGAGTCCCGTTCGCGAATCATGAAGGAAAATATGTGCTTTCACTGTTCATTTGGAAAAGGATATTTGACAGATCTTCGCTTTTCATGAAACAAAATTTGATTCCATAGTTCTCGATGTATTGAAATATTAATTCACAGTTTACAATAAAGTGTAATGTAAAATCATGTTTTAGGAGTTAAAGGCATTTTTAGTCGGGCGTTTAATGCAAAACACACACACACACACACACACACACACACACACACACACAAAAGAATATTTGCTTCAAATCAAATTTGCCTGCGTGTTTTCAAAAGTTGTAAAGATGGCGAAATATCAAGGTCATTTTGACTTTCAAAATTTTAAAGTCCAAATGACCTTGACCTTTAGAGGTCAAATGTAAGTGACCAAAAATGTGCGGTGTTGCAATACCTGCAATTTGAGCCCAAAATTATTGCAATTGGATAAAAATTGACCAACGTATGGTAGATGAAAGTTTCAAAGGTCCAAATTACCTTGACCTTTAGAAGTCACATGTAAAATACAAAAAATATGCAGTGCTGCAATAGCTACAATTTGAGCAGAGCATTATCAAAATCGGACAAAAATTGACTGAGTTATGGCAAGAAGAAATTTCAAATGGCAAAAGAACATCGACTTGTGACCTTTAGAGGTCATATGTATATTACGGAAAAGGGTAGTGTTCCAATACCTACAGCTTGAGTCCAACATGATCAAAATTGGATGAAAAATGACCAAGTGATGTCTAGATGCAAATTTCAAAGGTGTCAATGACCTTGACCTTTAAACTTCAGAGGTCACATGGAAATTACAAAAATGTACAATGTTCCAATACCTACAATTTGAGTCCAACTTGATTAAAATTTGATGAAAATTGACCAAGTGATGGCTAGATGAAAATTCCCAGAGTCAAAATGACCTTCACCTTTGAGCTTTAAGCTTTCGGGCTAACACGTAAATTCCAAAAATATACAGTGTTGCAATACTTACAATTTGAGTAGAACATGATGAAAATCGGATAAAAATTGAGTGAGTTATGGCGCAAAGAAATTATCTAAAATGGGAAAATGACCTTGACCTTTGACCTATAGAGGTCACATGTTTATCAGAAAAATGTGCATTGTTGCAATACCTCCAATTTGAGCCCAACATGATACAAATTGGATTAATTTGACCAGGTGATGGCCAGATAAAAATTTCAAAGGTCGCAATGACCCTGAATTTTGACTTTTACAGGTTACATGTTTATAGCAAAAATATGTAGTGTTGGAATACCTACAATTTATTTCCCTCAACGGCTAAAATAGGATGATAATCAACAGAGTTACGTCAAGATTTCAGAAGTCCAAATGACCTTGACCTTTGACCTTAAAAGATCACATGTAAATAAATTAAAGTGCATTGTTACAATATCTACAATTGGAGACCAATATGATTAATATTGGATGGAAAATTACCAAGTGATGATTAAATGGAAATTCCAAAGGTCCAAATGACATTGACCTTTGACCTTTGACTTTTAGAGGCCATATGTGATTTAAGAAATTTCAAGTTACAATGTTTACAATTTGAGCCCAACATGATCAAAATTGGATACAAAAATATTACCGAGTTATGCCAGGATGAAAATTTTCTAGGTCCAAATGACCTTGATCTTTAGAGGTCTCATGTAAATACCAAAGATATGCAATGTTATAATATCTACAATTTGAGCCCAACATGGTCAAAATTGGATCAAAATTGGCCAATTTATGTCTAGAAGAATTTCACAGGGCAAAATGACCTTGACCTTTGACTTTTTAAAGTCGTATAAAAATTTTAAAAAATGTGCAGTGTAACAAACCTTTGAACTGAAGTTGGATTGGCTACCTGTCCTTATAAAAAGCTTTGGAAATATTCCAAAATTTAATTTTTTAAATGGCCCTAATTTGCACTTTTTTCAAAACCGTTGAACTGCTTTACAAAAATTCCAAACGTCACTTATGAAAGAATAATCATGCCAAGTTTTGCGTTTCTACGTGAAAATACTACTGTCGGACAAATTTTCCTGTTAATAAATAATCAATCAATCAATCAATCAATCAATCAAGAAAGAAAGAAAGAAAGAAAGAAAGAAAGAAAGAAAGAAAGAAAGAAAGAAAGAAAGAAAGAAAGAAAGAAAGAAAGAAAGAAAGAAAGAAAAGAATATGGCGTCACTCTTCAGCGGAGAGTCGTTGTTTATAGAAATTACTCGGAGTGACGGAAAAGAGTACTGCTCGGCCTCGGCTCAGATAATGTCCAACTCGTAATGTTATCCTTATGGAAAGCGTTTGACAAATGGAGTATGAGTTTCCATCAAGTGGTGATAAAGATGCATGTCTGACGTTTTGTTTCTCTTCCATTGTAAACTGAGCATGTGTGTTTTGAGAGAAGATGCTTCTGATTGTATTAAGTTTGCAACAGACCTGTTTGACCAGATTTGGAAGAAATTGTTAACAGAGGCGTGTTTTTTAGGCTGGAGTTCCTCGATAGCCCGCCAGGGTAAAGCAAAAAAACCAAAAACAAAAAAAAACAAAAAAACAAAAACGAAAAAAAAAACAAAACAGAACAAAACAAAAAAAAAAACAAACAAACAAACAAACAAACAAACAAACAAACAAACAAACAAAAAAAAAACAATGAAAAAAACAAAAACAAACGAACAAATTACATTTATGTAAATATCACTTGTATATCTCGCTAAGCTGTACTGTTGTAGCTTTTATTAGTGTTGCTTGTGTATACTATTTTTGAAAAAAAATATGAATATTGTAAATTTTAGTATGATGCACTGCGCGCAATCCCCTGCCGTTGCTGTCCACGCTGTATGGAGAAGTATTCAGTCAATAAATATTTCTAATACTTTGTGTGCAAAAAAATAATTGTTAACAGTATTCATTTTTTTTCGTATATAATAGAGTTTTTGTTGGTAGAACTTCCGTACAATTTTCAAAAATTGAATATGATTTATAAATAGCCTGCCGTAAAAAAAAAGTCATCATAATCCAAACGTTCTCAGAGGTATGGTAATTAAATTCAGAAAGGATAAATTGTGCCACAGGTATATATTGGAGAGAATTTCTTTTCCAATCCAGGGATTCCAGCACTGCACTGTTTTCATATATACGTGCTGGACAACAATTGTTCACAACTCATCATTTATAATTGATTGCTGTGACATGTCGGACAACATTCTGACGAGAAGATAAATTGATGGGACTTCGGCTGAATGTATAATATCTGCAGTTTGTGATTATAACAGGCCTCTTGAACATCACAAGTTCCATAAAAAGCTGTAGAGTCATGCACTATTTAGTTCACAGTCTCGTTATTGTCAGGTGAGTTGTTGTTGAATAACGTTTCCCTGACAGCCATCAATCATGAAAGTTGTGCCTTGGCACGTGCGAATGAATAAACTTGATCGACATTGACCATATACATGTACATGTAACAAATAAATGTTCCGATAAGTGATGAATCCAAAATAATCACCTTACCTGTTTGCAACTGTGTAAGCTGATGTAACCAAACTAAAGGGATCACCAGTTGTTTGTAAGCATTGCTGAAACCCTTAATTTGACTGAAAAAAAAAGATAGATTAAAAATGTAGCATGACATACAGACTTGCCTTCGTTTCTTCTTTCCCACATCGTTATTGTAATCTTCTATCCTCATAAAATATATATCATTGTCAGCCGCTTACGGTTACAGTTAGTAAGGCCAACAGATATAATGCATAACTGTTACAGCAACAATGATAAGGTTATTACATTTATTATTATTATTATTATTATTATTATTATTATTATTATTATTAATTTTATTATTATTATTATTATTATTATTATTATTATTATTATTATTATTATTATTATTGTTATTATTATTATTATTACTATTATAACTATTATTATTATTCTCATTATTATTATTATAATCATCATCATCATTATTATTACTTTTAGTGGTGGTAGTAGTAGTAGTAGTAGTAGTAGTAGTAGTAGTAGTAGTAGTAGTAGTAGTAGTAGTAGTAGTAGTAGTAGTAGTAGTAGTAGTAGCAGTAGTAATCCTATGAATTGAGATGATAAGGTGCGTCAACTCATGCATGCTTAAATAAAAATCGTACGATTTTTCGCTAGTGTGGGCTTCAGAATAATTTAGCACACGACGAGGAAATATAGGCAGAAGAGATCAACTATGATATACGTTCCTTTTCTTTCTCCTCCGCAACACAAAAACCTTTGTTTCTTGGCTTTTATTGCTCTCCAGGTAAAAGAAAAATTGCTAAAATGTATGGGATTTCGAAAATGTCCATAAACACATAACTGAACTAGGAAGGAACATTTGCTTTAGACCAAATGTGTCTGTGTGCCTTCCAAAGTTGTAAATATTAAATGCTACAACTTTTGTCCTTTGTGACTTCACATTCCATTAAGCTTATGGCTGGATCAATATTTCAAAGTCCAAATGACCTTGACCTTTGACTTTTAAGATCATATGTAAATTGCAAAAATGTACAGTGCTACAATATACACAATTTAAGCCCAACATGAAACAAACCAGATGAAAATTGACCAAGTTTTGTCAAGATGAAACTTTCAAAGGGCCAACTAACCTTGACCTTTACCCTTTGGAAGTTACATATGCTTTCAGAAATGTGCAGTGTTGCAATACCTACAATTTCAGTCCAAAAGGACTAGAACTGGATGGAAATTGGCCCAGCTTTGGTTGGATGAAACTTTCAAAGGGCCAGATGACCTTGACCTTTGACCTTTAGAGGTCACATATAAGTTTCAAAATGTGCAGTGTTAAAATAGCTGCAATTTAAGGTAAACAGGATCAAAATTGGATAAAAATTGACTAAGTTATGGCTAGAAGAAAGCCACCATCCAAAGTGGCCTTTCACCTTGAAATGACCTTTGACCTTGAGATGACTTCCACCTAAAGTGGACCTTGACCTTTAAAATGATATTTTGACCTAAAATTGACATTTGACCTTGACATGACCTTTGACCATGACATAGCCCTGACATTTGAGATGACCTTTGCCTTGCTATGATCGAACTCCTACACACTCGGAACCACATGCACTATAGTATATGAGATACTGAAGATTCAAAACTGTAATTAGCCCTCATTTGCATATTTTGAAATAGCTACAATTTGAGTCCAACATGATCAGAATTGGATAAAAATTGACGAAGTTATGGCTAGGTGAAACTTTCAAAGGTCCAAATGACCTTGACCTCTGACCTTCAGAGGTCACATGTAAATCACAAAAATGAGTAGTATGACAATAGCTACAATTTGAGCCCAACGTGATCAAAATTGGATGGAAATTACCAGTGTAATGGCTACACGAAAATGTCAAAGGTCCATATGACCTTGATCTTTGACCTTTAGAGGTCTCATGCAAATTACAAAAATGTGCAGCAGTGCAAACATATTAATTGAGGTTGGATTGGTTTCCTGCACCTTTCATAGTGTTGGAGATATTCAAGATTTAAATTTTCAAATCACCCTAATTTGCATAATTTTCGAAACCATTGAACCTCTGCACAAAAAACGCAAGACTTCGTGTATTGAAATTGAATCGTGCCAAGTTTGGAGTTTCTAAGTATAATAGTTTTCAAATGGAATGTCTGACAAATTTGCCTGTAAAGAAAGAAAGAAAGAAAGAAAAAAAAAGAAAGAAAGAAAGAAAGAAAGAAAGAAAGAATGAATGAATTCCTAGAAAAACAATAAGTGTGTGTTGGTACAGAGACATAAATATTCACATCGAGTGTGTCAGTTGTACGTAACGCCACGTCTCAAGGTAATGTAGATTTATTTGACAGTTTTTCGTATTTGTCACAACTTGTCAGTTTACGGCTTGAGCAAGAAACAATAGTTTGTGCTTCATTTCTACACATGGGGATTCGGCTTTGGTTTTTAACGCGACTGATCTCTCGGACAACAAATAAGTGTGTCTGTGTGCTTTCGGCTATTCAACCAGCAGTCATTGGTCGGCCTGTATCGGTCACGTGAAATAATTACACCTCAAGTCCCCAAGGTTTTTCTTTTACATTTATTCACATTTGTATCGGTACATTTGGTCATATTAAATTATATATTCACTACTGTACAGTCCTGACATCGCAACAAACTCTTATACCGTATTCATCTTAATAAGCGCACAGTGCACTATAAAAACAATCATCCACAAAAGCTGAAAAAAGTGAAGATTCTAAGTGTAATAATAAATTCTACCACTTGCTTGAAAACTGGGATTTTCTTGGGTCCTTTCTCTGAAAAAAAATGGGGGTGCGCTTATTAGGGAGTGTGCGCTTATTAAGATGAATTCGGTAAGTTATTTTACAACCTCTGCTGTGTTTTATACTGTACGTGTGAGAGATGTCACTTGTGATCGTTATCGTTATTCGAGTCAGGAACATTTTGATCTGTTTTTAGGGTGTTATTTTAAGACATATTCACATCACTATGTCCAATACATTGCTGATGTCATCACTACACTTAGTTTACACTATTTGCTGGAGGCCTTTTTTTTTTATCGTGTGTTGAATTTTTTACTTTATTCTATTTCAAGTATTCAGGGAAGTGAATAAGATTCATTAAATAAATGGCAGAGGCTCTGTTTTGTTATTTGTTACCACTTGTATAAAAACTCGCCAGTACTTTCGGACCTATATCCACCATCGGGGCAACCTTCTCCATTGAGCTTTGTCTTTGACACAGTGGGGCGCCTGGCACTCAGCCAATTGCTGACCCTTATTTTATTGCCTCAGGGCGACTTCTACGTCTGATACCTAATATTATTTATGGGGCCTACAACTGGTTACTGTTTGTCGTTGTATTTACATTTTCAGGTAATGCTCACTCTGGAAAAGTCATTCATTCGACAAATTAACCTTCCCTTAACACTTATCACGCATATATTCTGGACGCTACCTCTTCAAATTATCCAAACTACGTGGCTGCCATTGTAAAAATAGTGAGCTCCGCATCCAATGCCAATGGTTTGTGAATGAGCATTGGGACGATCTTGCCGAGTGGGGGTGGGAAGAGGGTTAAAATATATGAAACCAAAAATGTATGATTTGCAATTATTTCAGAGCATCTATAATCATATATATGCTGTGGCCACAATTCACTTTGATATCCAAATCAAGTGTACTTTTGGTGAGACTGTCCCGCAATTAATGCATTAATTGCACAATGCACAAAATGGCGCTCGAGCATGCCGTGTCGCATTTGCATTTGTAACTAACAATGATAACTGCTTCAGACACAACCGAGCTGGCAGATTAAAGTTAAGATAGTAAGTCATGTTTTAAAAGTACTTTAACGACCGTTTGCACTGGTAACTCGGAGAACGGACACCTGAAACCGTGATGAAAACACGTGACCACGATTCGCTGTGATTTTCCCTTCCCGCAATGCATTGCGCCATGTTTAAATGGGCGCTCAATGTGCGTGAGTTATGCATACGACTTCGTGTTGCATTTGGATTTATAGCTAACGATGATAACTGCTTCAGACAGAACCAGGCAGATTAAAGTTTAGATTGTAACTCATCTTTTAAAAATACGTTGACGACTGTTTGCTCTGGTAACTCGGAGAACGGACACCTGATACCTAGCCATACTAGATACCGATACGGCACCCATCGTGGCGCTATTCTTTTTCCCCGGCCCAAGTTGACCGTCCAGACAAGTTAAAATAAAAATGCTGTGTTTCAGTTGATTTTACTGCAAAATAACGGCACACGTTGGCCAGCTATTATGTTAGCTTTGTCTTACAACTTGGTTACGCATGATTTGAACGACAATTAATTTTTTCTATAAGGGTGGTTGTTTGTGGGGTCATTTTGCTGGTCGGTCGCGTGTTGCAGCTGGTCCAAGGTTGTCCAACTGGAGCATTGTTGCAAAACTTTGCATCACAGTTCTCGAAAAATGCTACAGACTTTGGCCAGGGCGGTAGTTTCAGGTACTGCTGTACCATGATTATACCTATTCCCGTGCAGAACCTGCCAGGGAATATCAAATAAATGTGAGAACATTTCAAAAAATAAAGTGATATCACTCTTGATGCATGAGATGGGAGCACTGGAGAGGGACGGCTTTACATATTTATGGTTTAAGTATCTTAGTGTTATCAGGGACCTGCAAATTTATAATTGCAGGTCCCTGGAGTCATAAAAATTACGCCTTTGGTGCCTATATTTATGTGTATATTTATTATATATCATCAATCTTAATTCAGAAATAATTAAAGCATTTCAGCCACAAACCTGTGCAAAGCAACTAAATATTGTTCCCAAATTCATACTTGCATTTCTGCTATTTTCATGTTGTGGTCTACCATGGAAGGTAGATAACATGGCGATATTTTTTTTAATTCATTTTTTACAAATTTTTGCTAATTTTCATCAGAATTTTGTAAAATCTGAGGGAAAATAGCCAAATCAGTCCAATAATGACTAAAATTTTGCGATTTCGTAAACCATGTTATTGTGAAGGCAAGATACGCGAAACTCCCCAGATAAACCATTTTGCATGCTCAAATTCATTTGGGGGGGGGGGCGGTAATAACCCAGACACCCCCCCCCCCCGCATGCCTTCGGCCCTTTCGGCCGTGTGGTACACATTTGGGCCATTGAAAAAATTTACGGACTCTGACTGAGTTTGTAGCGCTGGCCTTGGTCGACCAGTATTTATAAGGGTAGGACGGATTAAAGGTACTTTTTCTTCTTCTTTTTGTTCCATTAATTTTAGGCTTGGTCCTTTTTAGTAGGGTCTGTCAGGTTACCGGAAGCACACATTTATTTTTGTTAGGCCTTGGCTAACTTGGACATTTGTTGAAGCCTATTGAAAATGTATGTTCTTTCCCCTTTTACACATTACCTCCTTTGACCCAGTTTAATTTGTAACTTGGGCACATCCGGAGGCACTTGTTAACTTATCTAAAATGTTGCCATCCGGTATATTCCTAAAACTCAAACATTAGTCACAGGATGAGCGCACCCCATCTTATTACAACGGAGGTAACAGGAAAGCTCAGATACATCATGCTTGGTTACGAATGGGTTGCAGTTTACTGAACCGTGATATGTACAGATGTAGACTAGTTAACAGTCCACTTTGCAAATGCGAAGTTGCTTCTGAAACAGCCTCTCGTTATTTTTTAATTGTAACTTGTATACAAAAATAAGAATTGAGTTGTTTGAAACTTCAAGTACTTTTGTGAAAACTGCAATAATTGTTCAGCTTTTACTTTTCCAAGACGAGCGACGAAATTGCAATTGGAACAAATCTTTGTTCAATCATGTCCAAATGTTCATCAAAAAGTGAAAACGATTTTAATACATTTTAAAATAGTCCACGTGAAATGTCCTTATTTTCACGGTTGATAAAATTTGCCTGTCGCTCTTTACTAAAATAATTTTCTCATCATGTACTGTTTACCATACACCAAATAATTTTCATCGTTTTTCTTTATTTGAGGCGACGAACTATAATTATCATTATGTACAACCGAAAGTTTGTGTCTTTTGTAAATGAACATACCACACATGTTTACTCTTACGTTTTCTTTTACAAAAAACGCGTTGTATGTGAGACACTTATCGGTTTTTGCTAAGCCTTAAATTTTTATTCCAATATACTTATGTGTGATTTACATATCTGAAGTACCTTCAACTGTTTACTAAATGAAGATATATGTCAGTATGGATTGTCGGGAGCGGAATTAATATTAGCGTTATCGCTTGTTTTTCTATTCCTTTTCTCCTTTGGGTAAAAAACAGGCGCTTTTTATGTTCATGGTAATAAGTTCATTTGTTCAACGGATACGCTCTGTTAGACCACTTAATGTAAACACGCCACTAAATATAAATGGGTGTATAATCTATATATATATATATTATGGTATATTGTGCATGTTCACCATCTATATGTATAAACCGTTTATTAGATCATCGGGGGCATACCCAGAAATGATGGGGGGAGGGGTGTCTAAATCGATAATTCTCCGAGTGGTGTAAATTATACCATAATTCTTGTATACCAGTATTTCTTCAAATTTCGTTTTTAAGATCCTATAGATAATTTACACGTAATAACCCCTCACTAACAAAGAAAAGAAACATTTCAACTTGTCTGACTCATTAGTAATTGTCACCATTTAATTGCATTTGAACTATTTAAAAATATTTTTGTGAAGAAAATGGAACTATTAGGCAGGGTGGCTCCGTGGGTACGTCAGGCCCCAAGAATCTCAGGCGTTCTTGGTGCTTTGGAAGCTCTTGCAGGTTTTGGAACCTATTTCCTGCTTAATGTGATATTAATTTATCGCCTTTGTTCACACAAGACTTTTTTTTTAGTTTACAGTTGCTATCGTCCATGATGATGATGATGATGATGATGATGATGATGATGATGATGATAATGACAATAACAATTTTGTTTACCCCGATATCGGGGAAATAATCACATACAAATACATCAAGATTAGAAATTAAAGTACAGATAAATAAATGAAATGAAAGGAGAATATAGCTTAAATTCAAAGTAAGTAGAATACCTCTGAAGGCCTGGTATTGTCCCCAAGTCTGGGGTTTTTAATAAAATTATTATTATTATTATTATTATTATTATTATTATTATTATTATTATTATTATTATTATTATTATTATTATTATTATTATTATTATTATTATTATTATTATTATCATTATTATTATTATTATGATCATCATCATCATTATTTTTTTATTATTATTATCATCATCATCATCATAATTATTTTTATTATTATTATCATCATCATCATTATTTTTATTATTATTATTATTATCATCATTATCATTATCATTATTATTATTAACAATAATACATAGGAGTTGGACAGTGACCGATATCAAAACCTAAACATGCAAGTATAAATATAAGCAAATAAACAAAAGGTATACAGAACAACCTTAACAGAGGTATATTGGTAGAAATTTAATAATCATCTCAACAACTAAAACTCAAATTGTGTTCTGTTTATCCTATCTGCTTGTGTATTGATACTCCTTTTCATCATATTTATCAAATCTGATGGATAAAATTTCATTTATGAAAACAGAAAAGAGATGCCTAAATGACACAACACATACTCTTGATGCTTGCCGAACAATCAGTGACCTCTTAGGTAATATCACTTCATCAAAAGCCTTTATTTGATAATTGTATTGAACTCCAGGATAGGAAAAAAAAAAAAATTTGAATCTCATAATTGGTTCACAGCTTTTAGTTTGGTATACCAATGGCTAGCGTGGCAAGTGCACGCCTATATCACACCATAGCATAGATAGTTAGAGCAGCCAATCTAGTGAACTTTTTCTTTTCTTTTCTTTAAAAACTTAACAAAGGGAAATTGAATGTACTAAACATGCATGATTTTTGGAGGGGGAGGGGTGTTCCAGGCAACGTGGAAACCCCCTGAGTTCGCCCCTTATCCTTACCCATTTTGTCCAGATTCTTTATAGGCAAAACGGGTCACATATGATGGGTATAGAGCATCCCTCCACTATTTTATTACAATCCGTTTGTTTCTGTCTGTATACTTTCTATATGCTTAACAGTACAATACTGATTAAGACCACAGATATAAACGTTAAATAACATGGGACTTTGAGTGGTATCGTTTTGATTTATTATAATGATTTTAAGGACTCTCCCTAAAAATAAGCCTATAACGAGAAGTTTTAAGCAGTTTTGGTATTTATGAGTAAACTTACCTCTCAATTACCACTGCCTTATGCCTTGCTGATAGCCGCTAGAACTGCTTGAGATCGATAGATTCAAATCTAATCAACATTTGTCTTATAGACAAAAGTCCATTGGTGTGCCAGTTCCACCTGTTGAGTGGTTCAGGAACGACTCAGTGAATATGCTCGCGCATGCGTGCTCCTTAATCATTCCTTCTCGAGAGGGGTCAGTGAACATCAGTAGATAGGAGAGAGAAAGCTGGGATGTCAGTTGGGCTGCATGGGTAATTGAAAGGCAAGTGTTCTCATTAATACTGAAATTACTAAAATTTAAGGTATTATTTATTTAATGTTACCTCTCAATTAGCATTGCCCATACAAATGTTTTGGTAGGCGAGTAAGGATACAAGTGTAGAGTACTGTCCCAATACTACCCCTATGGTCTTGTGTGATCTAATTAGTCCTTGTGTGCAGGCAACATCTGCTGTAGAATCCCTGGGTCACTGTACATGAGACCATATGCAGCAGGATCCCGAGCTGTTAAGCAAGATCCCTTTCTTACTGACCAGTTGTCAAACAAAGTAGGATTCTTAGTGGTACACCAAGACTGGATCTGGCTTCTAGCTTGAGGAGCCATATTCGATTCGATGTCTGATAGTCAAGCACCCGGGCACAGGTGGAAGCTGTTTGGCTCTCAGACAAAATGGCAATAACACTGGGGAATGTTCAGGTGAGTTCAATGGCAATAATGTTTTGGTCATTTGCGAACAAAAACCTGTTAACAAACAGGGATTACCTTTCTGCTAGTTTATATGATATGTGGATTTTTGTTTGAAATAAGAACCAAATTATGGATAAGGTGTGTTCCTTCCAAAATTTCTGAAAGAAATTGTGTACCTTTTCAATTAATAGCTTGTGCATTTTATCATGATATTGAAACCACTTTGTACTTGTTTAGTTCAGTCGAAACATGTGATGACCAACCTCACATTGCAACAGTAATTTTTGTCTTTAACATGACCACCTGTAGCTAATATAAAAAAAAACTCAAAAAAAAAAAAAAAAAAAAACATTGGGCGCATGGTTAATTTTTTGCATAATTAAAAATGGCTACCATGGGAAGCTGAGGTTGTTCAGTGAGTATGAACGATCAACATACTATTGGTCTTTTATTGTCATAGTTTTTCAAAATCAGGCAAATATCAAGTGGATATCCTTGACATGCTTGAGCATTCTGACAAATTTAATATGGCTACCAAGATGGCAGCTGGTGCCCCAAACAATCATAACTTTTTAACCAGCTGGCCAAGAATTGCAAACAAGCTAAATTTTCTTGGAAAATCAATTTTATAACTATGCAGGCAAAGTGCGGGGAATATACTGGTTTTGGCTGTTTCTCCATCTTTGTGTGTGTGTTTGTGAGTGAGTGTGTCTCTCTACATCCATCTGCCCTTCATCACATGAACAAGATATCTCATGAACCTTTGTTCATATGTACTTTAACGTTGTATTACTATTATTATTCAGGGTCATTTCTTGAGCTGATTAGATCTTGGTGATCTTGACCCAATTTCTAAGGTCAAAGTGTAAAATGTTGTCTTCCTTATGAACAAAATATCACCTGGGACAAGACCACGTTTAACAATCCATGACATCGGGAAATTGACGCCACATACACCGCATGACATGGCGGCAATACATGTATTGGTCTTGTAATTCTGCCACCTCGCAAAGCACAAACACATAGTCATTATGTGCGACAACAGGACAGGTAGTGCCTACCTTAGCAAACAGGGAAGCACACAGTCTGATGGACTGAACACTCATGTGGGACATATACTACTATAGCACTCTGCAAATGGTGTCCGTGCATACGCAAGACATGTACTGGGACTTCAGAATGTCTTGGCCAGGCAACTTTCTCAAAAGGATTAGCCAGAAAGAGAGGGAGACCAAAGGGAAGAAAATGAGGGATCAAAAAAAAAGATGGGAAGATAACATCGGAGAATGGACTGGCTTGAAAACCAATATATGCATTAGTGTTTTGAGCTTGTAATACGTCTTTCCAAAAATTGACAACATGTGAATCATGAAGTGAACGTTGAAATTGCAAATGAAATCAAAGGTAATAGCATGTCAAAACTCTAAAGAAGCACTGATTGTGCAATTAAAGTAGAATTATTTTCTTTCTGTCACATCATGATTCAGTGGAATGCTTTTGTAGCAAGCCAATTAGGAGAAAGACTCCCTATCCTTTTATTTTGACCAAAAGTAGCACGCTACTTCGATCAAAATAACGCGATACCTTGACGGAAAGTTACAAGTTACTTGATCAAAAGTTATGTGTGACTTTTCACCTAGTAACATGTTGTTATGACCAAAAATAAAACGTTACTTTGAACAAAATTTACAGGTTACTTCAACCGAAACTAACGTGTTACTTAGACCAAAAGTTACGTTGACCAAACGTTACACGTTACGTTAACCAAAAGTAACGCGTTACTTGTACGTAAAGTTCCGCATTACTTTGACCAAAAGTAACGTGTTACTTTTGCACAAAGATACGCATTAGTTTGACAGAAAGTAACCTGAAGTAACATGTTTCTTTCTGTCAAAGTAACTTTATGTCAATTAGTAGTTTGGTCAAAGTAACGTTTTACTTTAGGCAAATGTTTTCCCTGTTGGCGTAGGTTCATGTCAAAGGGTAACACTTTATTTTGATCAAAAGTAATGAGTTAATTTTACCAAACGTAACGCGTTACTTTTACCCAAAGTTACGCGTACTTTGAAAAAGGCAACGTGTTATTTTTGCCTAAAGTTACGCATCACGTTGACAGAGAGTAAAGTGTTACTTTTGCCCATAGTTACGCGTTAGGGTTGACAGAAAGTAACGTGTTACTTTCGGTCAAAGTAACGCCTAACTTGGGGTTATTGTAACACGTTACTCCCTGTCAAAGTAACGCGTAAGTTTATGTCAAATAGTATTACGTTGCTTCGATCAAGGTAAAGTTTTTTTAGTTATTTTTTTCACTGCTGTCGTAGGTTTATGTCAAATTGTAACATGTTACTTTGAAAGAAAAATTAACAGGTTACTTTGACAGAAAGTAACAGGGTACTATGACCAAAAGTAACGCGTTGCTTTGACCAAACGTAACACATTTATTTGATCAAAAGTAACGGGTAACATTTACCCAACGTTAGGCGTTACTTTGACTAAAAGTCACGTGTTATTTTTGCCTAAAGTTACGCGATACTTGGACAGAAAGTAACGTGTTGCTTTTGGTCAAAATAACGCTAACTTTTGTCTAAAGGTAACACGTTGTTTTGGTCAAGGTAACGCGTAATTTTTGGGAAAAATAACACTTACTTTGGACAAAGTAACACGTTACTTTCTGTCAAAGTACCGCCTTATTTGGGGTAAAGTAACAAGTAAATTTCTGTCAAAATAACTCGTTAGTTTATGTCAATAGTAACACGTTACTTTGGTCAAAGTAACGTATTACTTTAATTAAGTTCTGCACTGTTGGCGTATATTTATGTTAAATAGTAACACGTTACTTTGGTCAAAGTAACGTGTTAATTTAATTAATTTTTGTCCTGTTTTGCTGCCAATGCAAGTTACATTCTGATCTTTCAGTACCTGTTTATTCACGATTATCTGTTGAGTCAATTTTGAATAAGCCTAGCACTTGAACAAAATTTAGCAAGTTTCTTTACATTTAAATTTTGAGAAAGGCCTATTCGCTGTAAAAGAAATGTGTGTTGTTGCGAGTGACATAAACTCAGGTCATTCTGTATGATAACAATTCTCTATCTCTTGCTCTCAGCCCACAAGCCCTGTCATAGGCCTAACAGGTCTTAGAGATATAATTTAAAAGTACACAAAGCCCCAATTACCTTACGTGGTATTACGTACTCAAGCTTTGATGGGAGGTAGAACAAATGCATAATACGGTATTTATGCATGACTATATTTTCATGTTCGCTAATGTTTTTTAACAAAACAAAAAACGCTAAATTTAGGCTATACAAAGTATTATAACCATGCAGAGCGCTTTTCACACAAACAATGCAATGGGAGGACATTATGCTCCGGAACAGATAACTATTAGGGAAGTTAAGCTAGGCTGTGTGAACTTGAACGTGAACGTGTAGAAGGGCTCTTTTTTTTCTCTTAATAATCCCCTTTGATAAATTTACATCAAACTTTCATATTCATCATGTGGACAAGAATTTGTAATATGTAAACATATCGTCGGGGATAAATTAACAAAACTTCAGATTCTACTAACGTTAGCCTTGCTTTACCTCGCTATTATGCAGAAGCTCTGTGGATACAAAGCTCCAGTTTCTAAAATTTATAGGCAGTAATGTACCCTTCAAAACGGTCAGATAGCCCGGACAGTTTCGCAAGTGGAGCCTCCTTACATCTCGATTGCCCGTACAGACACACCCATCCCTATGATGGCATACTAGCGGCATCAAATATTTCTATAAAATTACGACACAACAAAACGCGAAAACAAGAAAACACAAAGGCGAAAGGACGACGCGAAAATACGACAAAAATTATGTCATGTTTTCGCAGTTGTGTTTTCGTATTTTTGCAGTTGCATTGTCGTGTTTTCGCATTTTTGTCATTATCTTTTGAGTAGATAATGAATGCGAAAACAAGGAAATAAGAAAACACAACGCGATAGTTCGACAATACGACAGCAAAAACACGACATTATTATTAATGTTTTGTTTTCGTAGTCGTATTTTCGCGTTATTGCGGTGGTGTTTTCTTATTTTCCCGTTTTCGCATTCAGTCTTTGATAGTATTATCCCACAATACCTCTTTGCATCGCGGAAACGGGTAAGCCTGAAGACCGAAACGAAAAGAAAATAAGTAAAAAAGAATCGCTGAGAAGCAAAACGAAAACACCCAAAAGCAAAAACGCTTCAATGTGCAAGTCTTATGTCATTTTGGGACCTAGTTAATGCTTTAATTGAAAAAAATGGAATGGATATACACCATAAATGACCAAATATGACAAAATCATTGCGAGATGGTCACATCCGTTCAGTGTTTCCAGATGGTAACATTAAATTCCAAAAACAAAAATCAAAACCTTAACACCGAATACGCCTGTTTTGCTCAGTTGCAATACCAATGTGAATAGCATAATAGATACTAATATTTTTAGAGTCATTATAACAAAATGAGAGCAATGGTTGCAAAAATATTTGTTTATGTGCTTATTCAGGTTTTGGTGCACATACAAATGAAAGAATCATCGTGGTAATTGGGTACATATGCCAACATATAAAAGACCTAGATACAGGGGGACATGTATTTTACATTTATCTATTTCTCAGTAAAATCCAGTCTAAAGTTTAAAAATGATCCTCTTTTGTTCCAAACATTATGAACCTGAAAAGAGTCCTCCAAATTTTCTTTATTAAGCCCATATTGGGATATAAGTCTTCAATTTTTAAAATTTACTTTTTTTGATAAGTAAGCAAATTTTAACTTTGCAGTCTCAAAATTTTACACCTGATGCAGCTTAGAACAAACTGAGGGACACCGTTAAGTTTCATAGTACATATATTTTGAAGACATGGACCTTGTTTCCCTTGCTTTTATTCATGAGGTGCTATTCTTATATGCAGAAAATACAAAAGAAGCCACTTCAAAGCATCCCCTATGTTTCACTAAATTAAACAATTAGCACAATAGTTCTTTGACATGTGCTCCAAATGAGAGATTAAGACTAGACAATTCCAAAAATTATACTTTCATAAACTTAAGAGAAAAGATGAAGATAAAGACAGCTCTGAAGTGGTACCAAACGAAAACAACACGGATACGTATCAGGATACTTTAATAGGCGAAATGGCTGGCCTCCTGCATTATGATTATGCTTGATTGAATTAGTGATCTGACAAATCTGTCACTGGTTTCAAAATTAAATGGACAAAAGTCATAACTATAATGGCAACATCAGTATCATGAGTTACAAAATTGCGTCGACCGAGCCTTTGATGCAATATACAGCATTTTAATTCTACAAAGCACACAGAATGAATATTGAAAGGTAACAATTATATATGAAAGTATGAACAGTTTAAAGGTGATAAATGTTTAGATATACCTCCAGACAATAAATTTAGTTTGAAAGCGGCGTTTATAGGTCAAGCTGTTTGATTTTATCTTCCAATGTTTTATGTTATTTTATTCTCCATTTTTTTTTTTTTTTGGGGGGGGGAGATTTTTTTTTTCTTTGACATCGCAGAGGGGGGATAGATCGAACTCCCCGAACTCTCCCTGGATCCGTCTGTGGACATTTTTCTCCATCATTCAGGAAGACTAATTTAAGGCTTCATACAGCCCGCACACACAGCCCAACACAAGCGACTGATAACAGGGCTGTAACCTTGGGGTTTGATTGGTCAGATTGGTGAGATCAACATTTAGCTCCTAGTTCTATAAATATTACCCAAACTACGGTAACCTACAGTTAATTTTCTTAGATGTCCAAATTTCTGAATTTGGCCTGACCAACTTTAAACCTAAGGCTACGGTCCTCATCTAATGTCCGTGCAAAACTTTTGATGTGCACATAAAATTACATCATAGCTAACAAAATTCACCAGTGGTAGACAACACCAAGGGATTTCTGTGCAAGAATGCCAACTTGCACATGGAAGACAACATGAAAGAGTACAAAATCACAGCCACTTAGAAGGTAATATGGTTTGACGTGTTGTCTTTTGTAAAGCCATTCACCAGTAGCTTTTATAACATGACATAACCATGTGTAATATAACACCCAGGTAGATGACCTCATACAAAGTGCGTCCTATATATAAACTCTAGTATTTTGGGAGTGGGTTTTTTCCTTTTTTTTCTTTTCTTTTCTTTTTTTTTTTTTGTTTTTTTTTGTTTTGTTTTTGTTTTTCTTTTTAAGGAAAAGTGCCTGTAACACTAAACAGCTAGAATTCTGACAAGACTATCATACCAAAATAGTTCAACTATTAGGATGTCATTAGAATGGCACTTGTTAAAATTTGCCCCCCCCCTCCGTAATGGATAACGACCAAGCGGTCTGGCTCAATGATATATAATACGTGTATATTCCAATACTAGTATTTAATATTTAATACAAGAGAAATGCAAAGCCAAATCTACATGTCCAAGTACCGTTCAAACACTAAATAAGTCCAATGATGAAAAAGACAAGTCCTCTTCTCTTCCACTCACTGGAAGACTGTAGTTCTAAATTATGGCATATACGAACGTCTTTATTTCATTTAAAGAACATATCATATTCATCAAATTTGAATTTAGAAGCAAACATGTAGGCTTCATTAGCCTCTGTGTAAAAATCGGGTCATCAGCGGGGAACCAGCTCAGGACTCGTATCAGTGCCATTTATCCCAAAATATTACGCAATGTAATCTTTATTTTTATGTTTTACATATTACATACACATGAGTGAGTGGGATGTGAGATAGTAACAAAATGAAGGATAACAAGATTGAAAATTTCAAATGCCCCAAATTTGCATAATTTTAAACATCTTCATTTCTCTGTATAAAACAGTCAAACTCTTTGTATGGAGGTACAATCATGCCAAGTTTGGACTTTCTATGTACAATAGTGTCCGAGAAAAGTGTCGGACAAATTTGCTGGTATAGAAGAAAGAAAGAAAGAAGGAAAGAAAGAAAGAAAGAAAGAAAGAAAGAAAGAAAAAAAGAAAGAAAGAAAGAGAGATAGAAAGAAATGTGTTTACACACACACTTTAATGATAGAATGCATGAGCAGGGATCTTGAGCATTTCCTGAACTGTGTAATTGTATATGAATAATGTAGCCCAAAATGTTTTCTTTAACAGCCACTGAACTGACTGGTGTCGAGAAAGAAAACATTAACTTATAATTAAATTACCAAACAGACATAGCTATTCAATCAATGCAGCCAATCTTTATATGACAAAATTAACTCATTCAGTGATGAACCCAAAGGATATGCTCTTTGCTAATTCTTTCAAATTTGCATTGCTAATACAATGTGTGAAACGAATAAAAAAGGTCAGAATATCACAAATCATGAGCAGATATTATATTCTATTATGATTGTCAGAAATTTTAAATCAGAACCCCCCTCATTTAAAAGATAAGAATACTCAGTATATCCCTTTGATACAAATTTTACTGACAGTAAATGAAGACTTCTGTCCTGAATGAGTCAAGGGATGCCGCATTTTCAAAGGGTCATTTTGATGTAACATTTTGTAACATATATGCCAGGATTATGGCTTGTTTGCAGTTTAATTGAGATGTGACGCCCCTGTAAAAATGTCCCACAGGTCCTACGATGCTGATAAAGGCTCTGAATTATGAGTGAAATGTATTGGGGGTATTAAAATACACATAAACTTAAGAGGAAAGGGTGGGATTTATTTTGATGTGATAACACTTGCCAGGACTTTGGAATAAGCAGTCCATTTGGCACCAATCATTCACTGTCACTGGTCATGTGTGTTTGGTGGGGTGGCAGACACATAGCAAGGCCAGCTCCATAGTAAAATGATGTCCCGGATTATTTTGTAAAAAAATCCAATTATTTGACGCTACAAAAGTGAAAATAAAACCCATATACATGTCTACAGCAGCACCCATGTGGACCTATTTACAAACATCACTAATGATAGCAGCCTGGTTGGTTGGCAGGGCAAAGAGGTCAGTGATAGGCTGTTTGGCCCACCAGCACTGTGGTCACAACTAATGAGACGGCCCCCAGAGCTCAAAGTAGGCGGAATGGACTGTATAGTATATAAGATATTGAAGATTTAAAACTTTAATTAGCCCTCATTTGCATAATTTTGAAAAGCATGACCTCTCATTATAAAAAGGCCAGACTTGAACTATAGAAGTATAATTGTGCCTAGTTTGGAATTTCTACGTGTTATACTTTTCAAATGAAATGTCGGACAAATTTGCCTGTAAAGAAAGAAAGGAAGAAAGAAAGAAGAAAGAAAAAACTAGGAAAGATGATTTGCTGCATAGCAAATCAGTGTGTGTGTCTTCAAAGCATATTGGTATGGCAATGTACAACTATTCCACAAAACAGGAGTAGAAGTTGGAATGGCATCTCTATCTATTATAGCTTTGAAGTTATTCAAGATTTAAAATTTCTAATGGACCAGGTGCTTTTTAACATAAGTTAAATTGCTACAACTTTTATTTTTAATTCATTAGGTGATCAGGTGCCAATGGTCAACAAGCCACTAGTAGAAGTTGGAATGACATCTCTACTATACTGTTGAAGATATTCAAGATTAAAAATTTCAAATTCAGTCAGAAAGAAAGAAAGAAAGAAAGAGAGAAAGAAAGAAAGAAAGAAAGAAAGAAAGAAAGAAAAGTGTGTGTTGACACACACACACTTTAATGATAGACTGCATGAGCAGGGATCTTGAGCATTTCCTGGACTGTGAAATTGTATATAAATAATGTAGCCCAATATGTTTTCTTTGAGAGCCACTGAACTGACTGGTGTCGAGAAAGAAAACTTTAATGTATAATTAAATTACCAAACAGACATAGCTATTCAGTCAATGCAGCCAATGTTTATATGACAAAATTAACTCATTCAGTGATGAACCCAAAGGATATGCTCTTTGCTAATTCTTTCAAATTTGCATTGCTAATACAATGTATGAAACAAATAAAAAAGGTCAGAATATCACAAATCATGAGCAGATATTATATTCTATTATGATTGTCAGAAATTTTAAATCAGAACCCCCCTCATTTAAAAGATAAGAATACTCAGTATATCCCTTTGATACAAATTTTACTGACAGTAAATGAAGACTTCTGTCCTGAATGAGTCAAGGGATGCCGCATTTTCAAAGGGTCATTTTGATGTAACATTTTGTAAAATATATACCAGGATTATGGCTTGTTTGCAGTTTACTTGAGATGTGACACCTCTGTAAAAATTTAGCAACACATTTG
>OZ026614.1:69150738-69160738 GCA_964020975.1 Hermodice carunculata | reverse complement strand
TATAAATAATGTAACCCGAAATGTTTTCTTTGAGAGCCACTGAACTGACTGGTGTCCAGAAAGAAAACATTAACTTATAATTAAATTACCAAACAGACATAGCTATTCAATCAATGCAGCCAATCTTTATATGACAAAATTAACTCATTCAGTGATGAACCCAAAGGATATGCTCTTTGCTAATTCTTCAAATTTGCATTGCTAATACAATGTGTGAGACAAATAAAAAAGGTCAGAATATCACAAATCATGAGCAGATATTATATTCTATTATGATTGTCACAAATTTAAGATCAGAACCCCCTCATTTAAAAGATGAGAATACTCAGTATAAACCTTTGAACAAATTTTACTGACAGTAAATGAAGACTTCTGTCCTGAATGAGTCAAGGGATGCCGCATTTTCAAAGGGTCATTTTGATGTAACATCTTGTAAAATATATACCAGGATTATGGCTTGTTTGCAGTTCAATTATTGACATGTGACACCCTTGTAAAAATATCCCAAAGGTCTTACAATGTTGATAAAGGCTCTAGATTATGAGTGAAATCTATTGGGGGTAATAAAATACACATAAACTTAAGAGGAAAGGGTAGGGCTTATTTTGATGTGGTTACACTTGCCAGGACTTTGGAATAAGCTGGCCATTTGATACCAATCATTCACTGTCACTGGTCATGTGTGTTTGGTAGGGTGGCAGACACATAGCAGGGCCAGCTCCACAGTAAAACGGTATCCCTTTAGCCGGATAATTTTGTAAAAAATCCAATTATTTGACGCTACAAAAGTGAAAATAAAACCCATATAAATGTCTACAGCAGCACCCATGTGGACCTGTTAACAAACACCACTAATTATAGTAGCCGGGTTGAGTGGCAGGGCAAAGAGGTCAGTGATAGGCTGTTTGGCCCACCGGCACTGTGGTCACAACTAATGAGACGGCCTCCAGAGCTCAAGTTAGGTGGAATGGACTGTATTGTATATAGCATATTGAAGATTTAAACTTTAATTAGCCCTCATTTGCATAATTTTGAAAAGCATGACCTCTCATTATAAAAAGGTCAGACTTTATCTATAGAAGTATAATTGTGCCAAATTTGGAGTTTCTACGTGTTATACTTTTCAAATGAAATGTCGGACAAATTTGCCTGCAAAGAAAGAAAGAAAGAAAGAAAGAAAGAAAGAAAGAAGAAAGAAAGAAAGAATTCCTTAAAAAACAGAAAAGTGTATGCTGACACACACACTTTAATAAAGAATTCCTAGAAAAACAGAAAAGTGTGTGCTGACACACACACTTTAATTCCTAGAAAAACAGAAAAGTGTGTGTTGACACACGCCCTTTAACTAGTGATAAGAGATTTTCTGTATCATATACACAATGATGTGATGTGAGATAGTGATAATATGATGGATAATTAGGTGCATGTGGTTCCTTGTACACGTTTTGCAATTTGTTTGTGTAGGACATATACAAGGATGTGATGTGAGATAGTGATAATATGATGGATTACTTAGGTTTATATGGTTCCTTGTACACGTTTTGCAATTTGCTTGTGTATGACATACACAAGGATGTGATGTGAGATAGTGATAAAATTATGGATGGACTAGGTCTGTATGGTTCCTTGCACACATTTTGCAATTTCCTTGTATATATTTATTTAAATTACTGGAATATTTTCTGTTGTCAGCTATTGAATTATTGTACAATATACGATCCATTTTCTTGGGAAGAGCCTTGGTTTTGGTAAGAGGTGCATTTGAGCATTTCATACAACCCGGGACAGGAAAATTGTAAAACGGTGTCAGCAGACCATAACAAAACACCTCCAGAAATCTTGCATATTACTTTTTATGTAATTTTTCTTTTCATCCTTATAATGGAAAAAGTATCCAGAAATGAAAACAATTTTTCTCCTTCCTAGGATCAGTTTGCTTTGCAAATTTATGGCGAATAATCTTCCACACACTGCCAAGATGTACGATTCAATACCTAGGAAAATACACGAGCCTTATATTTCTTTTTAAAAACACGAATCACAATTTTTTCCAACAAGTCTATTTCACATATTGCCCATATATATAAATAAATATATATATATATATATATATATATATATATATATATATATATATATATATATATATATACATATATATATATACATATATATATATATATATATATATATATATATATATATATGTGTGTGTGTGTGTGTGTCTGTGCGTCTGTGTGTGTGTGTACATGAAATTAACTTCCCATTCTGCACTGTTACTGACCATGTTGGACAAGCCAAAACATATATCTGTACATGTAACCATGTAAAAGGAAAATTTCATAAAACCATACTGAAGAATGTATATATGACACTGAAATACTTTGTTAAAATGAACTGTTATCAGACAACCCTCCTTTGCTTTAATAGAAGTAGTAGTAGTTTCATTTCTTAAACTAGTCCCATTATTATCATTAAGCGAATAGTTAGAATGAAAATGTTTTATTCAACAGTTTTGTTTATACTGACTGCAAAGCTACAATGGTCCCTGTGGATAAGTTGATCATTTACCACCACTGTTTTTACAACTTATATACAATAATGTGTTATTCCTCATTATGATGTCAAATCTATTATCACACCTACGCCATGCAACCGTGTCCCAATAAAAATACTCTGTTACTAAATTAGACGAGAAATGCAAGTTTGAATGAAGTTGGGATGATTCAGTTACAAAGTAAGCGTGACTGTAGTCGCATTCTGTCGGGATGCCAACCCAGACATTTTGGTTTTTCCAAGAATTCTTTTTTCTTTCTTTCTTTTTTTCTTTGTTCTTTACAACCAGATTTGTCCGGAGTTTTCCCTCTACCCCACTATTCCGAAAACCACCAAACTTCCTGTTCTGAAAGACCTACCAGTGAAATTAGGCACCTGACTTGGAATAGTCAGGATGATTAAGATTATGCAAATGAGGGACAATTAAGATTTTAAAAGTTCCATATCTTCTAAACTATTGGACATAGTCATAAAGTTCTAACTTACACATATAGGTTTGAAATAATTGGCAAATCAAATAGCATACAAACAAAACATGGGGGATTTTATGGTACGCTTAATTCACCAAATTTCTCCCCAATCAACATACAGGTCTTGAACAGCTTGCTGTATAACCTATTGCTTGACCTTCATGGTGCCAACAGCCATTTTGCATTCATAATTAATTAACTTATCAGTCCCAAGGGAACTCAGGCTTCAGACTTCTAGGCAGAAAAAGTGTACCCTCTGTTACAAAGACACTACATAAAGAGCTGAGTCGGCCAGACCCAAGAGAGTAGAATTTGTGTCATCCCAGTGGACACTTTCATGTCTTTGTTTTCTTGTAACCAGTGAGATGAAGCCTGTTATTCATAGCCAATACTGAGACTGTATAGTTTTGTCTTGGTTCACAGGTTCATGTTTGTGTAGTTTTTTGACAGCTTCTGTTAAAATTTGTGTATGCAATAAAGGAAGAAAGACCGTTTTGTATTGCATGTATACACATCCCCATGAATTATAATATGTATATCTACATATTTGTGTGTGTGTGAGTGTGTGTGTGTGCATGCGTGCGTGCGTGTGTGTGTGTGTGTGTGTGTGTGTGTGTGTGTGTGTGTGTGTGTGTGTGTGTGAATAATGTACATATATATGCCCACATACTCATCCATACTGCCTAGAAGGGCTGACCCTCTCAGGAGTGGGCACTTTTCTCTGGTCCCAAGGGTGTCCACCTTAGAGAGGTTTCACTGTATTAGTAAACCCTGGAATTTTCTTTCTTTTTGTCTTTCTTTCTTTCGTTGTTTCTTTTCTTCCTTCCTTTCTTGTTCACAATCAAGTTGGTCTGGAGATTTTCTCAAGCACTATTTTTCCAAAAACCACCAAACTTGCCATGGTGACTGACTTTACTAGTGAAATTTTGCCTCTCATTTGGAATACTCATGATGTTTAAAAGTATGCAAATTAAGGGGCAATGAAAATTTTTAAAGCTCCATATCTTCCAAAATGTTTCAGATACTCATAATTTCAATGCGCATATATATGTTTGTGACACCTGCCAATATAATGGACAATATAAGTAAAGTAGAATTTCAAATTATGCTAATAAGGGGCTTTGAAAAGTTTCAAACTTGAATATCTCCAAAACTGTTCTACATAGACATGCCATTCCTTCTTCAATTTAAGGGTTTACGCCAAAGCCCCATCCAATGAACCATAAACCAAAGTTGTAGGCTTTCAACTTATGCAAATTAGGCAAACACACAAAATTAAAATGTTGAATATCTTCAAACTATTATAGATACTAGCTTCATTCAAACTTCATTTTATAGGTTTGTGACATGGCCAGGTTCAATGACCCAAGAACCAAAATTGTAGCATTTTACTTTATAAAAAAAAATAGGCTAATACACAATGGCAGAGTGTAATATTTACAACTGGTCTTGTTTTGAAGGCACCCCCCAGACAGATTTGCAGTGAAGCTAATCTTCTTTTCTAGTTTTCTCTGAGTTTTATTGCGACAAAATCTGATATATTCTAATTTTTGCACGATTTTTTATGACACAAATGAGAAAGAACACTCCATCCTGTGATACCGGTAAAACATTTTATCAAACTTAATATCATAGCTACACATCAGAAGGATGTTAATATTCTTGTCATCATAATATGTACACAACAAATATATTTTTGCGTTAAATTTGTAGATGTGATGATGCTTGGCTACACAGATTTCCTAATTGGAGTTGATTAAAATTGCTGTGTCAAAGAAACATGATTATTATTTTTGTCACTTAGTGGATCACATATCTTTGATACTCTCAGCATTACCTGGCGATTGTTAAGATGTAAAACAGGACATTACCATAAAATGTCTTCTATATGTTTATAGGAGTGAAATTCACCACCTGGTCATGGCCAGTTTGCATTTTATTTATGCTTTTCTGAATAAAACCCATTCCGTTTCATTGCGGGGTCTCATTTTTCAATTCTAAAGAATAAGCCATACAGTATTGCAATCATTAGGGGAAATTCAGGAATATTTAAAGTGTGTGTGTCAGCACACACTTTTCTGTTTTTCTAGGAATTCTTTATTTCTTTCTTTCTTTCTTTCTTTCTTTCTTCTTTCTTTCTTTCTTTCTTTCTTTCTTTCTTTCTTTCTTTACCGGCAAATTTGTCCGACATTTCATTTGAAAAGTATTATATGTAGAAACTCCAAACTTGGCACAATTATACTTCTATGGATAAAGTCTGGCCTTTTTATAATGAGAGGTCTAGCTTTTCAAAATTATGCAAATGAGGGCTAATTAAAGTTTTAAATCTTCAATATCTTATATACTATAGTAAATGTGGTTCCGAGTGTATAGGAGTTCGATCATAGCAAGGTAAAGGTCATCTCAAATGTCAAGATCATGTCAAGGTCAAAGGTCAATTTTAAGCCAAAATGTCATTTTTGAGGTCAAGGTTCACTTTAGGTAGAGGTCATCTGAAGGTCAAAGGTCATTTCAAGGTCAAAGGCCACTTTCGGTGCAGGCTTTCTTCTGGCCATAACTTGGTCAATTTTTATCCAATTTGCATCATGTTGGGCTCAAATTGTAGTTATTGTAACCTTGCATATTTTTTAAATGTACATGTGACCTCTAAAGTTCAAAGGTCAAGGTCACTTGACCCTTTGAAAGTTTCATCTTGCCATAACTGTGAAGTACCAAAGGACAAAAGTTGTAGCATATAATATTTACATCCTTTGAAGGCACACAGACAGATTAAAAAAAATCTTCTTTTCCAGTTTCTTTCTTTCTTTCTTTCTTTCTTTCTTCTTTACCAGCAAATTTGTCCAACACTTTTCTCGGACACTACTATACATAGAAACTCCAAACTTGGCTTGGCTGTACGTCCATATAAGGAGTTAGGCCATTTTATACACAGAAATGAAGATGTTTAAAATGATGCAAATTAGGGGCATTTGAAATTTTAAATCTTGAATAACTTCAAAGCTATAATAGATAGAGATGCCATTCCAACTTCCACTCCTGTGTTATGGAATAGTTGTACATTGCCAATGTGCTTTGAAGACACACACACTGATTTGCTATGCAGCAAATCATCTTTCCCAGTTTTCTTATGCATTCGCACGGTGTGCTGCTATTGGAATAAATATGGGGCATATGGTAAAAGGCGAAACGGAACTACCGGAATCACTCGTTCCAACCTCGTGGGGGGGGGGAGGGGGGTCCAGGTCGGAACGGGCTGTCCCTTATATTATATGCATTTCTACGACCTTTTTTCACCTTCCCAGACCTAGCTCACACTTTTATCTTTCTTGCCTGGTAATACTATTAGCTATTAGGATAGTCCCATACCACGTGATAACAGGCTACTGCATAAACCAGTTCATAGGACTCCAGTTTGTTCGGTTCACTTCGGGAAGCGCCCCCCCCTTTGTTATGCCTGATTGCCAATTCTTTTTTTTTTCTTTCCATCTTTCTTTCTACTTTACGACCAAATTTGTCCGGAGTTTTTCTGGGCCGCTATTTTTCGGAAACTACCAAACTTGCCATGGTGACCAACGCATCAATGAAATTGTGCAGCAGGTTTGGAATAATTATGATGTTTAAAATTATGCAAATGAGGGGCAATTAAAATTTTAAAAGATCCATATCTTCCAAATAATTGCAGATAGACACAAACTTTCAATGTGCATAATTAGGTTTGTGGCCACTGCCAATAAAATGGACAGTAAATGGAAGTTCTGGAATTTCAAATTATGCTAATTAGGGTCATTGAAAAATTTAAGAGTTGAATATCTCCCAAATTATCATAGATAGAGTAGCTGTCCCAGTTTCAAATCATAGGCTTGTGGCAAAGCCGCATCCAATGAACTATGAACCAAAGTTGTAGCCTTTTAATTTATGCAAATTTTGTGAACATTCAGAATTAAAATCTTGAATCGTTTGAATATATTGCAGATAGTGGTGTCATTCGAACTTCAAATTGAAGGTTTGTAACATAGCCGAATCCAATGAACCATAAACCAAACTTCTAAAATTTTAATTGATGCAAATAAAGTGAATACACAAAATTTCAATCTTTTTGAATGAATTCAAAATTATTATACAAAGAGGTGCCATCCTAACTTCAATTTAAGGTTTGTAACAAAGACGCATCCAATGAAATATAACCGTGAAATTTTAATTTATGCAAATTAATTGAAAAACAAAAATTTAAATCTTAAACAACTTCAAAACTGTTATACATAGAGGTGCTATCCAACTTCAATTTGTAGGTTTGGGACAAAGCCGCATCTAACTTGCCACAAACTGAAGTTGCAGAATTGTATTTTTTGGAAATTAGGTGAAAACACAAAATTAAATCTTGTATAGCTTGAAAACTCTCATAGAGGTGCCATTTCAAATTCACTCTTTATGTTTGTGACATACGTGCATCCAATGAACCATGACCCAAAGTTGTAGGATTTTAATTTATGCAAATCAGGCTAATACACAAAATCTAATCTTCAATAACTTCAAAACTATTATACATAGAGGTATCACTAGGTTGGTCCAAATATGGAGAGGCCTTAATAGACAGATTTATAGGCTACCATATGGCTTAATCTGCATCATTCTGTGTATGAGGTCTGACTGCCCTTTATCGGCTGAGGCCGAACCTAACAGGGACATCTGACCTGATACACCGAGAGATACAAATCAGAACCATACGATAACCTGTTTATCACACATCCACATACATGTACATACACATATTCAGTCGATAAGTAAACAAGTCATTTTGTGTGAAACTCTTTTTTTTTTTTGTTCATACAAGTAATAATGCTTTAACATGCCTTACACGTGCATTAGAAAAGCCAGTGTGCTATTTATATTTCATTTATTTAATTTTGAACATTCCTATTTAGCACCGCTTTCACAGCAGGCGTTTCTGTTTGCAGGGAAAATCAGAATCCTGTCTCCTGGTCTTGGGTCTCCGTTATGCAGTGATGTCGGGGGGGGGGGGGGGGGACTGATTTGTTAGCTATGGTCGGATTGCCTGATCATGGAATAAGTATATGCAAGATGTAAATGGTTGGTTATACAGCTCTCTTTGTCAGCGGAATGATACCTCAGCTACACCTGGTGGTTCAATCCTGTGTAGCATTCAGCTCGAACTGCGCCAGGTGGCAAATTTACCTTGTAGAGTGCCCTGTATCCATGCATTTGGTGATAACAAATTGTATCTCATACAGGATTGTGATATTTAAAAAGGTGTCTAACATACAATAAATTCATAATATTTGCTGCAGTCTGTTTATATACAACCGAGCGGCCCGATTAAGATTTGGAGTGCAGGTCCTCGAAAACACCTATTAGTTGATAGCGTACAACTTTGCATTGCTGTTGCTCTTTTGTGATGTGTCAAAGGAGGTGTCTACGTTATATTATTGTACCGTAAAGTTGATATATCAATATCGTATTTATGTACTGCATGTGTTGCTTTGGAAATCATGTAAACTCATGTATAATGTTCTGTTGCTAATGATACCTGGTTTTATATGCCTGATTATCCGGAGTGAGAGTGTACCCGGTATCCATCTTTCATTTATTCAGGAGGTCTTGGCAAGTTACCGGGCCGGTCACCCCGTCGCACCATTAATACTCTTAATATTCAAATTTGCTTTATGGCAGGACTATTTGTGCGAGGTTAGGGCTCTGCTAGCTTTCCTCTGCTTTACTTATGTAACAATTTCATTTGTGATTTAAAACATATTCCATGGATGCTTAGACAGCATGATTCTGCATTGTGTAGACATGATAGAAGATTACGAGGCAAGCTCAAGTTCTGTTCAGTTTCATGTATCATGTATTATATTGGGTAGCTCGTTGCTGCTTTTAACCCTTATTCTTTACTGTTTATCTACTACTTTTACTCCTGATACCGGGCATGTGTGCCTGGCTACACAATACAATATTCATTTGTACCACAAACGGTTCGATGATGTGCTTGACTTTTTGTTGTACGTGGCTGCTCTACTGATGCTGATTTCTGGTGATGTACATCCAAACCCGGGCCACATTACTTCATTTGCAGATTTAACAATTTGTCACGCTAATATCCGTAGTTTGTCGGACGACAAACTAAGATGTATCAAAACCTCTTTGGTCGACGATTTTGACACTATTGCCCTCTCTGAAACCTTTCTTCAACCTGCAAGTCCATGTCGTAATTTAGACTTACCAGGTTTAAACCCATTTTTAGGCGAGACAGAACTACCGGTATGGGGGGCGGTGTCGCTGTCTTTACCTCAAGAGCACTGGTTACCAAAAGACGAGCTGATCTTGAGAGTCAATACATAGAGTTACTTTGGGATGAAGTCCGACTACACAATAACAAATTTTTGTTTGGTGTAGTCTATCGACCACCTAATGCATCCGTTAGTTTCTGGGACTATTTTCAGGACTGTGTAGATAAAGCAGGAAATTCTGGTGTGGATAAAATTGTAATTATGGGTGATATAAATGCAGATCATAATACAAACAATGGCAGGAAACTGTTCGACTTTTGTATAACCAATAATCTAAATATGCACGTCAATACGCCAACCAGGGTCACTGAAACATCTTCAACCTGCCTTGACCAAATAATCACAAACATTTCTAATCATGTCTCTAATGTCAAGGTATCTCCTCCTTTGGCTAACTGTGACCACTCGGTAATTAGTTCAAATTTGTTGTTCAGACGAAAGAAAAGTCCATGTTTCACTCGGTTTGTTTGGAATTATGATCGAGCAAACTTTGAATTATTTAGTGAGAAATTATATCAGTATGACTGGGGGGTCCTGCTTCGACTCGGACGATGTAAACACTCAGTGTTCTAAATGGACGAATTCTTTCCTTTCTGTTGCAAAAGACTGTATCCCAAATGATAGTGTAATGATTAGACCTAATGATTCTCCGTGGTATACTACTATTCT
>OZ026614.1:69111538-69150538 GCA_964020975.1 Hermodice carunculata | reverse complement strand
AAACCTCACCCAAAATATAGTTATGAAATTTGTTTTAGCGCAAATCCAATTCAATATAACCGAAGCCGAGATGTTGAATTTATCCCACCTCCCCCTTTTTATGGAAAAGCGGTTACTTAAATCTAGGGACCACACATGTTCACTCTGAATACTGCAGAAGTATATTGTGCAGGGGTGGTAATATGTTTCCCAACATTAACCGCCAGGTTCATTTGTAGGTAAGGGGTATTGCACTTGTATCACCTGCCAGGATCACCATTTTTCCAAGACTCACGATTCAAGATTATAATCAGCTTTATTTGACTCAAACAACATACAAAAATAAAGGGCATCTGATGTAAACATTTGTGATTAAACTAGAGATATTTCAAAGGATTTATTCAATACAATTAGCCAGAATTACCCAAATAAGGATTGAAATTCGTTGACCTTTAGGCCACCTGTGTTAGTTAAACAAGAAGTTACACCACTGATGACTAATTTGGACATATAGGATACAATATATATATATATATACATATATATATATATATATATATGTATATATATATATATATATATATATATATAAAAAAATAGCCCCTATTATAGGCATTCTTTCAAAAGTTAGACACTTACTTACCTTTCCCATCTTACGTCAGCTGTATTATGCCCTTATTCACCCACATATTTTGTATTGTATTGAAGCTTATGGATCAACATATAAAACTCATGTCGAACCACTTTTAATATTACAAAAACGAGCCATACGAATAATTACCTTTTCACACCCCCAATGTCACACAGAAAATTTATTTAAGTACATCAAAATTCTTCCCTTTTACAAATTATATCTTTTAACTGTATGTTTGTTAGTCTACAATGAATTGAGTGGTACATCCTCCATAGAATTTGGTTTTCAAAATTGTTTTTTGACACATAGTTATAACACACGAAATCGAAGCATCTTATCTCGATCCCAACATAAAACAAATTACTTTTGCCAAAGTGTACTCCATACCGGTCCACAATTATATAATTTAGTGCCTTATGAAATTAAAAATGCATTCTCTGTCTTTTCCTTTAAGAATAAACTCAAGTACTGGCTATTTGATGAAAATATTGATGTTTATGCGCACATATATCCCCATAGAACACAAGAACAGAACACAGATTAGTTAATGTCTACTTCTTCCTGTCTTTGTTAAGAGTTTTACTTCACTTCACCCTGTTTTTGTACTATAGAGAAATTGTTATAATTCATATACTTAATTTATGTCAATTTAAAACTTGTTTGATTATTATTATGTTTCTTATGTGTAATGTTGTAATTTAATATTTATTAACAAAGTTTAAGCACATGTATCCCAACACATATTTTATTTTCAGTTGTTGGATGGTGGTACAAGGCATAGCCTTCTAGCCATCCTCACACCTATTATTTTGTTGTATCTATAATTTGTACAAAACTTTTGTTGTGGAAATAAACTATTGAACTATTGAACTATATATATATATATATATATATATATATATAAAGTCGAGCATAACATACAATATCAATTAACTATACGTATATAACAGCAGGTAGATGACTGAGACTTAAAGGGATGTGATCTGAAATCAAACCAAGTGAAGGCAGACTGATCTTCGATGGCGAAAATGTTAAGGAAGACTAGTGGACGGAAACTGTGTCTGGTGTCTGTTTTAAATAAACCAAAATTAAAGTTTAATTATGCAGAAGTTTGTACTGTGTGTGAATTGATACACTGCGGTGCACTCCTCAAAGCAAAAGAAATGGTACTGGATAGGAGATAATATTATGATTATGAACAAAACTGTTCCACAGCTAAACGTTTCAAACGATGTTATGTTCCCGGTGACTTTCGTTCAAAGCATAGAGCAAATGAGATTACATGCCCACTGCAAACAAAAGATTCATCAAAATTTGAATTTGGACGAAGGCATTAACAAAACAAAAACTGAAACGAATATGTGCTTCCTTCTCAGCAGGTCCCTCTAGGGGTTCCGGAATACCTTACCATCTGAACGCAAATATACTGAAACCACTTTGAAAGCTTGTTTCACTTCGCGAACAGAGATATTTTCCTGATTGCGTCAACAAAATTGAGTACTCACTTTGTCCTTAAGCATCAGTTATCTGTTTCTTCTAATCTATCCTTCCTTCAAGGTACATCTTTATTTCATGTTTATGTTGTCATAACATTTACATTCATCAGCTCTATCCCACTAAAGCACTGATAAGCGTCCTATATTACAGAGAAAAAATAGATTTGAATTTTGTACAATGTTAACGTTTGCATCAATTGTCAACGTATCCGGATATGCTGTATTTGCAGAAGTACCATCATCATCGTATTGCCTCTGCGTTGGCTTCAATCAGGTACCATTTTCGCAATCTATGTTTCACTTAACTCTTGTCCTATCGGTCACTCAAATTCACATATATTCCATTAAATGTTATACGAAGCACACAGCCAACTGTTTCAGAACCGGAGCGTTCAGTTAACTACCTATACCTGGGTCAAAGTCAGTGGTTTTTCATTGCCACAGGTCTTACTGCCTTTAAACAAGGGTAGTTGGGGATATGACGTGCTTACCAAAGTAAAAGCCATTGACTGCAGGATTTACTAGGCCAGTCCTGAATGAGTTAACAGGAAAGAAACAATTTCGTCGCTCCAGAACGGTGACTCTGATGAATCATCTCGGTTTAATTTGACCGCTTGTTTGTTTTGCCTGAAAATGTACGCGTCCAAATGTAATTTTGTGTTTCACCGATTTTGTATGAAGGTCCGAATCTTGAAAGCTTTATATCTAAATCATGCAAAGAGTAAGAGAAAAGTGACCATGATCATTTTGTTTTTACACACGCGACGCCGGTAAATTAGGAATCAAAGGATGAAGAGCTCGAGAAAAAGAGATCGTTGATAGAAATCCTCTTTATGTAATCAACATGCTATGAGGCCTTGTTTAGTTGCAACGAGCTAATTACGGGTTTGTGGCTACGTACGACTATCTAGCGTAGTAAAAGTCCACACATTATTTTGAGAGACAGCTAACCTATGGAACAGACGGTCAAGAAAGAATGCACCGTTTGCTTGCAAAAGGATCGTGTACAAGGTGTAGCTGATGCTTGATACCCACAACACAGCAATCGTTCGGCAAGCAATATATGTGACTGTATTTTCTATATGGCTATTCTATTATCATTGATGAAGAAATTATAATATATATATATATATATATATATATATATATATATATATATATATATGTGTGTGTGTGTGTGTGTGTGTGTGTGTGTGTGTAATATTGGTAGGGCTAATTCAGTATTTATCATTATAATTTAAGTGTGTGTCAACACACACTTTTCTGGTTTTCCTAAAATTCTTTCTTTCTTTCTCTCTTTCTTTTCTTTCTTTCTTCTTTCTTCTTTACCAGCAAATTTGTCCGACACTTTTCTCGGACACTATTATGCATAGAAACACCAAACTTGGCATGAGTGTACCTCCATACAAGGAGTTTGACCGTTTTATACAAAGTTATGAAGATATTTAAAATTATGCAAATTAGGGGCATTTGAAATTTTAAATCTTGAATATCGTCAAAAGTATAATAGAAAGAGATGTTATTCCAACTTCTACTAGGGGGTTATTGACCAGTGCGCATCTACTGAATTTAGAACAAAAGTTTTCGCAATTTAAATTATGCTACATAGCACCATCAGAAATTTGAAATCTTGAATAACTTTAAAGCTATAATAGATAGAGATGCCATTCCAACTTCTACTCCTGTGTTATGGAATAGTTGTACATTGCCATGCCATAATGCTTTGAAAACACACACTGATTTTCTATGCAGCAAATCATCTTTCCTAGTTTAATAATACATTCCTATGATACTGTACACAAAATGCAAACCACAGCAAAAGGTGAACCAACAGGCAAAGGAATTGTTCAAAGTTTATGGCGTATTGTAAACAATTACTTTGATTTAAAGGCAAGAATATTGCATCCAATCAAAATGGTATTTATTGACATAAATGTCATATGGACCAACATGAGCATTGTGCGGCGCCACATAGTATGGGAACCAACCCCAAAAAACCACCATGGCTACGGCACAAATGCTTATCTTAATATTTCCCCAAAAGAAAGAATTGATGTTCTTATGTAGATTGTCAAAGAAAACTTGTTCTTAGAAATACGAAAATCTTCCTGTTTCTATCAAATTTTCTTTATTTTGTATAAATATAAACTAGGAAAGGGGAATCATATCTCTTGAAAAGGACGACTCGACAGAGCAGCTGCTACGATAGAATTTTTTTTTTTAATTTTCGGAAAAGACACTTCGCCACAAATTTCCTTTAGGAATTCTTACTTCCAGAGAGCTCACGTGATACCTGATCATTTTTTGAAGAGTGGTGCTAATACTCTTGTCATATACATAATATATATGAGCCGCGGTGCCGCCAATCTGGTCAGTGTATCATGTCTATAGGGACCACTTTTGTGCCTATTTGATAGAACTTTCTTAGCTCCTATTTCAGGTAAAATGGTATTGTATGATCATTGGCCTTTCGTGTTTGTAAAACTGCGCAGTACAGTTTACAAGATAGAACAAGGGCAAAAAGTTATAATACATATAGAATATCATAAAGTAGCTTAACCACAGTTCAGCTGTGTGATATACAGTCGGTAAATCGCTGCAGAGAGTGAGGTTGACATTCATCTTCGAGGACAACGCGGTAAAATGAATGACGTGGCTGTTCTGTGCATGTCACAAGGAACTGATAGAATGATGCGCAATGTGCGAAAGGTCCGTAGCATGACTCACCACGGCAATATCCAAAATCTGAGGAGTCAGAACCGTTATTACATTACTTTTCGATCAACTCCTTGAGAAACTGGAAGTATTTATAAAAAGAGAATTAAAAGTTAAGAGACAAGAGAGGCAACTGCCATTTTTGTGATAGCGATGCCTAAGCAAGTATAAACAGTTTTAAGAAGACGATTGGGCAGCATGATACAGGCATTGGGTGGGCACCTAATTCCCCATATCGTTTTTCGCTCCATGAATTCAATTCGCGTCCTCATGTTTTTAATGGTAAACACGAAACTGAACAAACAATGTATTCTGTGTTTCACTGTATTTTCGTGTTCATTTGTACACTCAGAGATATAGATCTGCTTTCATATTCCAAACATATATCAGTGTTGGATAATTAGCAAAATATTGGAACATGTAGCTACAACCTGTTATATTGTGACTTAGTGAAAGTATTGAAAAGTGCAGAACATTCTGGCCATTTTATGTCTGGTGATCGTGCATACGTAAATATACATTACGCATGCCACTTCTGTTTTATTCTCATCACTTGACGCCGTCAGCTGTGCTCAGGTTTTGTCACCAACTTCACCGGGGAGTCGGCTCGCATAGGTGTGTCACCTGTTTGACTCTTCCCAATCTAATGATTTTTACGCTTTTCTATCACTTATATATGTGTATATATATATATGTATATATATATATATATATATATATATATATATATATATATATATATATATATATATATATATATATATATATATATATATATATATTCTTTTCAATCATATCTCGATGTACCCACAGCTGATTAAAGTTCAATAAATAAATAAAAATTAAATACCAAGGGCGGAATAATGTCAATTCAGTGAAAATTCTAATGTCATTTGTGATATAAGGATGAGTGGGCGGGTCATGTGCCATATGCCAGGAAAAGCAACAATGTAAGGATCGGATACAGCTCAAGAGAAATGACAGTTGGATAGGGGCACTGTATTGGGGTCATACTAGTCCACATTTGAGATAAAACACATTATGCAAACCTGATATGCGTTTTTGACTAGAACATCTGCCAAATTTGTTTCCAAACATCTAGCCCCAATGACATACGGTACTGAATTTATAGACATGTTGGATTCAATTGAAGCTCCTTTCGTAATAACCATCCTATTCCTTCTCAAGGTATCATTTTTTTTCCGTGTCAGCCATTTACACAGTGATGCCTCAGGCCAATTGTTGACCGGCGATGTGTTCATGCTGAGACCGACTCTGTGTGCATCTGCCAAATACCTTGGCAGTCCGTGCTAAAAATAGAACATGGAATTCCCCTCTGCCTGTGCTTCCGTGCCAGACCTAACATCGGTGGTATGTCGAAGTCTCATTACATCACAGTGATTAATACCCTAATGAAAACAATGTCGTATGATGTTTCCACTTCATGTAAACATTGCTGGGCATACAGCTGGCGAACACAATTGCAATAAATCTTTCTCGTTGATACAAGGACAAATTTTTATTGACTGCATTTCATGGGGTCAACCTTTGCGGAAATTTGCGTAGACATAACATTGATAAATTGAGGCATGATATTAAGACTGGTCCCATCAAAATCAGTTTTTTGTTAATTAATGACAGATAATTGCAGCGCACAAAGGTCCGTCGGTTAGGGATATACACTTATATCAATTCTAGAAGTCATAACATATTCCACTCTTTGGCAGTTCATGCCAACTGCTGATCATCAATGACAGGGTACATGTATATATGGCTCGGCAAAGAAGGAAAAGAAAAAGGGTTCTCTTAATGGTGAAGCATATTGCTGGCTTTGATCAGGCCACTTCTAGCCAATAAAACGTGGTGGTTGTTTCAAGTTTGATAATTCGGAGCTACCCCTATTGTGCTTAGTTTGTACATATATTTCATCTTCTTGCGCTGATGTACAAATTTTAGCAGATGACATGCTTTAGCGCTGTTTAGGACCTCTTCCGATATATGAACACCAAAACGGTTTTCTGAGGACATGAATTTTTGTTTAGGTTGTAGAAAGGGTAAAGTAAATAAACACAAAAAAAAACAAAAAAACAAAAAAAAAAACAAAAACAAAAACAAAAAACAAAAAACAAAAAACAAACAAACAAGAGGGTTGTGACCTTTCTATGCTCAGCTAAATATGGATGCGCTGGCTGAAGTGGTCTTTTGATCAAGAACGCTTTTCTCTAAGGCCGTCATCACTGTTTACAATAGTCTTCACTCATACAGTTCGGGAGTCACCATTTTAGCTCAGCTGATTTGTCAGTCATCTGAGCTCATACGATGGTCAGTTATCCGTCGTCTGTTGTCCAACCTCCGTCCGTCCACAATTAATTCAGATATTCGACTTATGCGAAATAGTTGTCCACAGATCCACTTCAAACTTGGTGTGTCTCTGCCTGGGGTAGGTTTCTACCAAGTTTGTTTGAATGACTATGCCTCCAGTAATTTTTTATTCTTTTCTAAATAGCGGTAATGTACCTAGAGTTGCTCTTCACCAAATCTCTAAACTACTTAATGGTACTGTCATTTTCCGATTTTCAGCAGTTTTATCAAAATTAGAAAAGATTGTATTGGTAAGGAGACATGTGCATGTTAGCATTGTTACTCTACAATAAGGATATCAGCAATTCTGACACAGTGGCTTATATCACGGTAAATTTAGACACTAGGCCCATGATTACTCTTAACGCTAATAGGTAAATACGTATTGGGTTTCTTTTGAGTTGCTGATTTTGCCCTTGGGTGACATTGAAAGGTCAACTGACAAAGTGGCTAATATCTCGCTAATGGTGGATCATAAGGCCATGGCTATTATTAAACATTTATAGAAAAGTACTATGGGGTTTCTTTTGGCGTTAATTTGACCTTGAATGGGGGTAGTAGATTCCGTAACTTTTCATTTTAAAAAGAGGCTCGGGAACTGTATGAGTTACATACAGTGGTGCTGGTCCTAAACAAAGGTGGAAGCTATGAAGCTAGTGTGCAGTGAGACTGGCAACTTTGGATCGATACTACCCATTTAATTTTTTCATAAGTACATTAAACCTATATATTTTCTGATTACTACATATCCATAGGATTTTTTTTTTTTTTTTGGAGGATTGGAATTTTTAGAGATTTTATAGCATTCTTTCTGACTTGGTAGGATTTTCACATTTTCCGCACAGAAGTCGCACAAAATTGGGGGGGGGGGGGTGTTGTTTTTGTTTTTTGTTTTTTGTTTTTTGTTTTTTTCTTTGTTGTGTTTTTGTTTGTTTGTTTTGCTTTGTTTTGTTTTTTTTTTGTTTTGTTTTTTTTTGTTTTTTTTTTTTTTTGTTTTGTTTTGTTTTTTTTCAAGTTGAAATCAGAAGAAATTTAAGATATGTATCCAGGATCGAATTCAATGGTTATTCCTGAAATAGTATAAATAAAAAGTTATAAAATTTTTAATTTACTCCTGGCAGGTTGTTCATTTTCTTTCTATAAACTGCTCCAAAGGTCACGGAATGGGTTGTCAGGAAAAAAAAACCCTGGGAACCGCTCCTGGATAAGATATTTTTCTGTTGATTTCGTTGATTTTAATGTGATAGGGTAATTCGTACGTTTGTGAGGCGAGATACAAATTGCAGAAGTTGAGCAAAAAAAAAACAGTTCAGAGAAAATCGCATTGATAGAAAAAGTTGCCAATTCTTATGTATTTATAGCTGTAATATGACACATACTCATTTCTTCTGTTCTGTGTTTTAATTATTGTGTGAAATAAACGTGTAGCTTTACCTCTATGACGTTGTCTTTAAAAAAGTATATTTTTGTGGCTTAAATCTCGACTTTTTTCAACTTTGCTTGTTTGGGTGTGGGCTCACATGCAGCTTTCCATATTTGGGGACCAGAAAGTGGATTGTGCTAAATTGTTTTTACATCGATAGAGAATTTCAAAGTAATCAGAACAATAGTAGGGATTAGTCTGAACTGGCCCATTCTTCTCTCCATAGCTAATGGTTACCTGTGAGTGACCCTTGGCTCATTTGGTTTCCAGGGGTCATGGACCAATGACTGTGCAAACAATGATACGGTCCATTATCATGCCAATGCAAACAAACCCATGTGTCCAGCACTCATTAAACTTTTCAGTGTAAACAAAATTTTTGAGATCAATTTTCTCATATAAATTTTATGTTCACACATCTGAGTTTTTGGGAGCATGTAGTTTAAGTATCAAACTATCCAAAAATGTGAAAAATGGATTAGAGGTTATCCAAAGGTGTTGGCTTCAGATCTTCCACCTTTATATAGTTCTGAAGTTCACAGGACCATTTCAACCTGTGCAAGGAACGTCAGCTGAAGACAGCACTGTTACAGTGCTCTTGTTTCAATGAAATGTAACGGGATCAGCTATTACAAAGATATGCCAGCATGTCAGTTTCACCTTTCAAGGTCATAATTAATGACACAAAGAAGAGGGCACTTCCCTATTGGTATTTCATAGTAACCACTGGCTGGGATCAACAAGTCAGGTGAGCTAAACATGAAGTTATGCTGAAACTAATGATCTTCCGTAAATTCCCAACCCGGGCTGGAAAAAGCTGTTGTTGATCGGACTTTACCCTTATCATAAATAGATAAGTCGTGTGTCTCTCTACACATTTCTGTCTGCGTGCCAGCTCAGACATTCTTTCGCTCTTTTTTCTTTCTCTTTCTACTTTCTTTCTTACTTGACCAGCAAATTTGTCCAACTTATTTGAAGAGTGACTGTCATATGTAAAAACTCTAAACTTGGCATTTTACTTATTGTACTTGTATTGTACTTCCATAGATGATGGCTTGCTTTTCATGAAAAGGGGGTGACAGTTTTGAAAATAATGCATACTCAGGTAATTTGAATGTTTAATTTTGACTTTTAGTAACTTCAAACCTATTTCAGGTAGAGGTTCTGTTCCAACTTTAATTCATAGGTTTATGCTGTAAACACATCCAATGAACCACAAACAAAATTTGAAAAAATGGATTTATGCCTATTACCACCTCTCTACCAGCTCTAGCTTCTCATCCTACTGCTTTTCCAGAAGTGCGACATCCTGCCGTCGACATCAGTGCTCAGTACTAGCTCGGCAGTAGGCCTACCTTGGCCATTAAATCGATAGACCATGGTTGACACCGCTTCCCCCAAGGTTCAGTCCAGCGTTCTACCAGCAAACAGACGAAGTGGCCTGTTTCGTGATTGCATCATCACAAATTTCTACATAAATAATTACAATGATTCTTCTGTTCCTCTGGGGCGATGTATTTGTAAATCCATCATTGTGTCAGACAGTGACACTGATAGCCAGTAGATTGTAATAAACATGTGCTTTGCAGCTGGACAAAGTTCCATACTAATTTCAGGACCACAGCTTGTGTCTCCAGAGCATCTGCTCTTGTTTTCCTCGTTGAATGGATAATTTAAAAGTGACAAACCGTTAACCTTTGAACCTGTTTCCTGTTTTGCGCACGTGCATGAACTATATTTATAAAGCAAAATAGCATTATTTGTACAGCGCATCAATGTTGACGTAAAATGTCGACGCGTATGGATATTTATGCACGTTTGAACTATTCGCCCAATAAAAATAGCGATCTTAGTTGGAAACTTCTCGCCTCAATTTTATTATTATTATTATTATTATTATTATTATTATTATTATTATTATTATTATTATTATTGTTGTTGTTGTTGTTGTTGTTGTTGTTATTATTATTATTATTATTATTATTATTATTATTATTATTATTTTCTGCTGGAATTAATTTGAAAGGTATGTGAGAAAAAATAGTTGCATGGCTTGCATTGCGGATCGCGTTGGTGACATGCACTCGTAGGTACATTTTTCGGTTTTCGCTCCGTCTAACCTCGCGAAAGCCGAAAAAATCTCCCAACTCGTGTCACCAACGCGATCCCGAACGTTTCTCCATGCAACATTCTATTAGTCATCAGTCCATGCCGTAGTGTCAACCGTGATCCATAAATGAATAAAAGTTGCAATAAAAAGTTTACTAGAATAATCTATCTTCTCACTATATGACCAAATCTTGTTTGTTTTCTGACACATGACATTCTGTTGTATCAAGAGTTCTCTTTTTCTGTCTGACGTTTCCTTTTTACCTACAGATTTTTTCATGCCATGAGTTGATTTTGCTACATTTTTCTCTTATGTATCTTTTCAACTTGAATGTGCAAGGCAACAACCTTCCTGTGTTTGCACACAAACAGATTTGCTTTGAAGCACATCTGCTTTTCTGCTGGTCACCTTTAATTTATTTTTTACTTGGGGGAGGGGGTAATTTTTGTTTGTTTTTGTCTTTGTTTTCTTTTCCTTTCTTCTTTTTTTTTTCTTTTTGTTGTTGTTGTTGTTGTTGCCATGATAGAGAAAATTATGTGTCTTGACCCAAATGGTAGTCATTATCTGGCTGCCTGTGACTTCTCGTAGAGCGAAGGGATTCAATAAAAGTTTATGTGACTTCATCAAAGATGTAATCATGCACACTACACATAACCCATCAGCAACGACATATATTGGACCAATAGCCCAGTGCGCACATTTTACCACAATATCTCTTATGTCAATATCTTAACAGAGAGACAATATCAGTAACATAAAATGTTTTAATGTACGATATTAATGAAACGATATGAGCAAAATATGGCAATAAGACATGCTTTTAGGATGTTGACGCAGAATAAAAGCATCACATTTTGAAAAAATATAACAACGAAATACATATAAAAGCAAATGAATACAGTCATAAAACACTTAATACATTGCCTGAAAATCATACAATCCAGATCATGAGATCATAGGTATACAATGACAAATGTGTTCTTCGATACTGGTTAAAAGTATTTTACACTGACTTATAACATATACTTTTGTGCCAAGTGTTAACAATTAATGATACTTTAACAGTCAGACAGCACCATATCCCTTTCATTACTAGCTTCATTGTCAATATATTCCCTCAAGTTAAAGCATGCCACTTTCATTGTCAGGTTCCTTTGGAATATGTTTATCTTGTCTCACATCTTGTGTTGGCGTTCAAGTTACAATGGCCAAGCATTAGTATTGCTAAGTTACGCTTCTGTGCATTTTTTTACACATTCCAACAGTGTAGACTAGACAACTAGGCCAAGGATACAGTGGTACCTGTCTTGAGAGATCCCTCCAATGAGAGACCGCATATCTTTTTAAGACCCCTCTCTCAAAACTCTGTGCTATTTCTTTTCCATGTTATTGTGGCTCTAATGAAAGACTACCTGTTTTGAGAGACCACTTTTTGACCTGCCCTAGGGGCGGTCTCTCAAGACAGGGACCACTGTATTGATATTTTTCTAACAGTTTCCGTACATCAATTTGTCAACCGAGTAACAGTCATTAACCTATTGTGTAACTCAAAAACATGTAATAAATCTTTTATTAAAATTAATACACATAGTCAGAATGATGAGAACGCATATTATGTGACAAAAGACTGATAAGATGTGACATGACATAAATATGCAGAAACATAAATATCAGACACACATTCTCTCCGCTACGTATCCCATCCAGTCACTAATTAATCGATATAATTATGCTCGGTGCAAAAAAAAAGAAAATAAATAAGTAAATAAAATTAGAGGCTTCAACAGCCACAAGAACTGATAAACGAGTCGTCAGCAGGAAACCATCAAGCATGTTTCGCAGCTTTGGACCATTTACATAATCTGGCGTACAGCGGGGAACGGGGCTGTTTGTCGAATTAATTTGTCTAGTAGAAATTGGGCAATTGAAAAAGTCGACAATCCGTCTCAGAAGTCTTTACCTATTTAAAGGTGAAGATCTCGGTACTTTTTAACCAAGATAGCCGACCTTTGCATGAATTCAGTTGAGACTTTGCCTACTATGGTAAATCATGTGGTAAGCTTTGCATGAACTTCCTGCATAGCTCCAAGAGTTCGTAATCGCAACACTTGGAACACGTTATAACGGCTTGCAATGACTAAAGTTCCCCTCCAAAATGCATTAAAAGGTAAATAAATATGAAACATACTTTATGTACAAAAGGATGCAAACAAAATTTACATCTATGAGGGCTTCATTTGCTAGGGAAGAGAAAAGGGCATTTGGAGGAACCACACTAGATCACAGGCCAGAGTGGTTAATTCATATTCCACTCCAAGCAGAAAATAAACTTTGTATTGAATTAAGTGTCTTATCAGCACATCTGTTCAGTAAGATGTTATATGCTCTATGCTGGTACAGTGCAGAACAAGATACCAAATGCATCATTCATGTGAGTACTAATAATGAGCTGATAACCGGGATTAGAATCTGCTCCACCTGCCTAAGTGGCAAACGTTTCTGGCAGCCTCGTTTGTAATGTTCCGGTAGATAAATAAATTTTTGGATGTAACGGTTTACTGATCATTATCCGAAAATGTTGATGACGCATAAATCGTCCACTTTTTCCAAACAGAGAAACAAAAGACCATTGAAAAAAATATTATCAACTTAAGTGTTTAACACTACTCACTCTTATAATATCAGGTGGTAGTAAATAAATATCTGAGATTCGTATTTTAAGGAATCAAGCTTCTGCACATCAGGGAAATCATGAACATATTTACATATTCGAACATCAAAATTCTCGATGCAAACATTACCAGGTAGCCCATCTTGGCAAATAATTTTGATTCACAAATAGTATCTGTGAGAACTCTGTATTATATCAGGTCACCAATATTTGTCTTGGACAAAAAAGTTTGCATTATAAAGCTCGTCTGACAAAGTCCAGTGTTCTAGCATAGCAGACGTATGATTATGAAATTATAAATAGTCGTGCATGATTTACGATGGAATGTACAGCTTTCTCCGCGAGTATTTCCCCCCCCCCCCCCAAAAAATATGAGTATTTTCAATACGCTGCAAAAAGGTATGAACTATACAGCTTGTCAAAAACTGGCCTTATTTGGTAGGTTTTTTCAGATCTATTTCTTCCTTTGGTGGAACTGAAAATACCGTTCTTTAGCTTCTATAAGTAATTCATAGATCTGACGAGATAAAATCACTTTCAACAACACGAAGAGGAATCACTTTCTGTCGTATTGGGAGAAACATACTGACGAACAACGTTTCCGACATACTTAGTATCACTTTCTGTCGTATTGGGAGAAAGATACTGACGAACAACGTTTTCGACATACTAAGTATGAGAAAGGCTGTAGAGATTTGCACTTGATATCAAGGCACAGTGCATATAAGTCCTCTGGACTTGCATACCGTCGGGGCTCAAAGTAATTTGTTGTCTGTGCACTAAGAGCCCTACGCCGCCGTCCCATTTTCAGACATTTCTCTCTTATGCATTTTCTGTAAGCTTCTCCACCAAGTTGCAAGCAGTAATTTTGTATACAGGTCAGCACCGGATCGGTTGAATAGCTGTCTACAATGTTATCAATCCTGAATAAGTAAACAAGAAAAAAATTACAAGTCATATATATCTAAATTTGAAAAAATCAGCATAGATAATGTATCATTATATCTATGTCTCTCAGTGGAAAGGGGTAGACATCGTTTTTGTACCTAAATATCAGTGTAACAGGGCCATTGATATGAATTTTGTTTCTCTGTCCTAACTCTTCATGAATTAGGGGAAACTTGATAAACCATGGTAGGATTGTGTATCTTGGTAAAGCCTATGTTGCAACGGCATTGTGTTTGGGGGGCCTGATTTTGACCCAATTCTAAAGGTCAAAGCGCCTCTAAAATGAGTTACATCACCGTGCTATAATTCTTCACGAATCTGGCGAAACGTGATAGGACTGTGTATTCATTGCCGAAAACTAGGTTCAGATTGCGTTTGGGTTACTTTGATATAACTCTGAAGACCAATGTTGGGATGTTTGAATGACCTTGACTAAATTCTCAAGGTCACGTTATATTTACCATCCAACAAAATTTGCCGCATTCGACCTGTCTGCTTCACAGACAAAACTTTTACAAAGGGAGACATTTGATTTGTCATATTAAATCAGCCGATTTTACATGCAAATAATGTGTGTGTAATGCATGTACTCAAAAACTAAATGAAACTTACAGACAAAACAGGATAGGCTTGGAAAACTGAACCGTTAGAGGGATCCACTGGTCAAGAGGGATCACATGACCCTTCTTGCCATATCTGATTAGTCAGGCAATTTGAATCCAATCTCCTTTGCTTAGAGCACCGGAGAAAAGTGTTGTTTCTTTGAAATGTGAACAAATGGGGTTAGTGGTCAAAGGTATGGGCACTGCTTTTCGCATAATGAATACCCCACGGTAAGAAAGACAGCCGGCTAGAGGACATAAAGCCAAGCGTATAACAAGTTTCTGACAGATACACCCAGGAGACAGCGCTATTCGTATTCAGAATCTATTGTTTGTTGGTCCTATTTGGTCGGCGTCTGTGTCTCATGTGGGAGTAAGTTTTGCTCACCAAAGATCATGTCATAAGCCGTCACGTCAAGGTTGTTTGCTAATTGCATAAAGGTCACAGAATCTCCTTGCAGGAAAATTGTAGAACACTTAACCCTTTGCGATATGTCCTACTAAAAGGACCCCAGCCCACCGCAAAATATTTTTTCCTGACATTATTATTTGTAAATATTCCAGGACGGGAAATAAAATGGATTTTTTTCTGACAACAGAGAATGTCTCCTTTCAGTAATATTTGTGGGGTGATGGTGTTTGAAAAGGGACTACACTTTGACTGTATTTATAATGAGCCACAAGCTAGTGGAAGATTGCACAGGTATTTTGTAAAGCAGACAGTATACGGTTATTTTGACATTTTCATGAACACACCATTTTGCCGGGATATTTGTATGCAATTGTTTGCTAGTAAAATCAACTGGAATTTTTCAAAACGTTAATGGATTTTGCGCCAATATTACAATTATAATAAATATATCTACTTCAACTATAACTATTTTCTGCCAACAAAATTCTGATAAACATATGGTATTTTAGTTTCATTGTTACAAACCGGTGGGCGGAAACACGCACCGCAACGTAACAAACAAATGTGCGTGTTGAGTACAAATGCGATAAAATTTCATCAATCCCTAGAGTCTAACACATCATTATTAATCATCATTCGATATGCACGTTTGTTGCACACAGGTTAGGAATAATGAGTTTTACATTTACCAAATAAAATGACGCATGTCATATGTCATTGGGCCTATATCTGGATACTATTAGCTCAATGAGATGTCCAGAGGGTTTGGCAGCACCAGACAATTTCTCTCAAATGTTACAATGTTAGTACATGGCCTTGCACTCTTTGTCCTGGGATGGCGAGCGACTCATGTGCAAAACTGTTATAATTACAGACATATCTCATTTAATTTTTCGACCGCAAAATAATCACCACTCAACTTATACTGTACGATTGATGCTAGCAAAATTGTACATTTATACAGTGATTATGTATTTTTAGCATGAACCACTTTGGTTCACAGTCCACTCAATCTGGAGACATAAAGATTTTGCTCATCCCATATAGATTCAAGTTTAATACCAAAAACAACAAACACCTTTCGTTCCATTCGTAGATGTAGGTGGAGATGAAGGTGAAACACAATATGGGAAAGGTACAATTTGGAAATTAAATAAAATCAAGCATAACAGCAGAACCCCTCAGTGTACCCATTGACAACATGATGCGTGCGTTGCAAGACCTCACCCCCATCTGGTGTACATTAGAACATAACACAATGAGAAGTGCATGGTGTTGTATTTGTTACTACAACTACAGGCCAGCTCTCAATATTTGGGGTTTTTTCTGTCTCTGTCCCAAGTTTCTTCCCCCACTTATTAGACACAGAAGCGAAAAGAAATGACGATTGTCAATTTATGACCGAACAGGTCGCAGCTGCTGTCTCCTGAACTTTTTTGTTATTTTTGTCTAGTAGACCTATCAACAATCGAGGTCTTGCGCCGGCTAGTTATCTGGAAAATGGATCAAATGTTTAGTCTCAAGATCTTTCTCTTATCTGAAACAGGACTGGATGACAAGAGGCAGCATACACTGTAAAATGTTGAAATTGCCATACTTTACTGACAACTGTGGTATTTCGCCCATATCGTCTTATAAACGCAAAGCTGCCGCAGTTTTCCGTATTTTAGTGCAATTTGCCGACAAATCATTTTACCTTTCAAATTCATATAAATCTGTCATCCTGTACTTGGAGCATGATTCCTTTTCAAAAATCCTGCATGTCTGGAGAAAGGTTCACAGTGTTAGTCGCCAAAGATATAATTCTTCTTGCAAGAAACTGATGTTTTTGTCTCACGAGAAACAAGCAAATGTTGTGAAACTGAGCCCTGTGGGAGTGTTAAGTGCAACGGGAGACAATGCGGTGGTCTAAGGGTTCTCTTTACCACTGTCATCAAGGCCGTCAACCACATTATGGCGATTTAAACAGCACACGGCGGGCCATTTAAGAGCGCCAAGATAATGGACACAAATGGTGTGCAAATACTTCTGTGTCTTATTGGTTTTCCGGAGATTGCTCCGTAATTCACAAAACGATAGATTAGTTCAATCAGATGGCCAGACATATTTGTATAGAATACCAATTTGTACACACAAATCAACCCTGTCTTCTAATGATCGACACGTTTACAAGACCAATAAAAGTGATTGGCTGGCTTGCTGCACGCCCATACAGTTCTAAGATTTTTATGGAATGGAAGCGTTACTTTATACTGGTCGGTTAGTTGAGGATAGTAAACACTTAGGTCTACATAGGGTTTTGAATTTAAATCTTGAAGCGCTTTCACTTAAAAAATATCAGTGAACACCACTTAAAATTTTGGCCAAGTAGGTTGACTATTTACAGCTAACTTCTGTATGTATTTTTTCGCGCCCAACGCCCACCTAGACAAAAGTACTAAAATGACTCTTCCAGTGGCATAATAAATTCGGACTGATACAAGGAGTTTAAAATGTTTCTAAAGTGATTGCATGGGTAACGAGATACACTTGCATAAGGATCCATACATGAACATATGATAATTTGGGTTTCTTTCACATGTGTAGAAGGAAAAAATTACTTACACGTCATCTGACCATGATGTTTTGGGTGCTGCGAAAGACACTGTAAGAAGAATAATAACAATTACGATGATGATAGTCAGTCATAATCAATTAATCACTCACATAAACAGAAAGTAGCATAAAACCCATAAGGTCGTTACAGATTTGTCGATTGACCCAAATTTCCATCAAAAATGTTCTTTACACACTGTTTTGTGAGATTAAATTCAGTCATGAAATCCCTATGTGGATTTTGTTCCAGAAACCAAAAGGAAAATGAAAGCTTCGCGTTGATTTTACTCACATTTAATGATCCGGGAACCTGCTTATTTTGTTTTTAAAATAAAAAAATGAATAAAATCAAAAGAATAGAATAGAATAGAATAGACAAACAGACAGACAGACGGACGGACGGGAAGACAGACAGACAGACAGACAGACAGAAAGATAGATAGATAGATAGATAGATAGATAGATAGATAGATAGATAGATAGATAGATAGATAGATAGATAGATAGATAGATAGATAGATAGATAGATAAAAAGGAAGGAGAGTAGGTAGGTAGGCAGGTAGGTTAATAAACAAATAAAGTCACCGTTTTTGCTGAAATAATAAAAGTGGAACCAATGGATCTTAGTATTGCGATGTGCATTTTAATATTGAATCTACCAACAACAACAAAAAGGAAATGACTAATTAACTCTTTGTTCTTTCGTCTATTTAAACGCATCACTTGAAGCAAATGCTCGCGAGTTCCATGGCCACTACCCAAGAGGCTTTAAAGTCAACAGGGGAACAGACATGCACATGTGAATGCCCTGTTATAATACGTCGATCACAAAAGAACTGGAACAAACAAATAACTAGAACAGGCTGATTTTCCAACTGAAAATCAAATGTCTCCCCGTGCGCCCTTACTATTGTCACCCTTTTTTATAAATAGGCATACCGATTCCAATGATGTACAGATATGGTGAAGGTACACTCTTCATTGACATTTCAAAACGTTGATATTTGACAAAATGCCCACGTGACCTTGAAAAATAGGTCAAGGTCATACATTTGCAGTTACAAGCAAGGTCTTACAAAAGTCCTACATAGAAACATAATTACTCAAAATTTCAACCTCTTTAAGACAAATCTTTCACGAGTGCATCTGCAATTATTTTTACAAAGTGGCCATGTGACCTTGAAAATAGGTCAAGGTCAGCCATCTACAATCCCAATCTAGTAGGTATTATGGTACATAATCATGCAAAATTTAAACTTCTTAAGTCAAATCCTTGCGGAGTTATTGCGTCTGCGTCAATTTTACATGACATGCCCATGTGACCTTGAAAAATAGGTCAAGGTCACCCATCTGCAATCCAAAGCAAGGTTTTATATAAGAACATCTTCACAAAAAATGTCAACTTCCCAAGTCAAATCTTTCTTGAGTTATCGCGTCCGCAACGCACACAACAATGTGTTGAAGAAGAAGAAGAAGAAGAAGAAGAAGAAGAAGAAGAAGAAGAAGAAGAAGAAGAAGAAGAAGAAGAAGAAGAAGAAGAAGAAGAAGAAGAAGAAGAAGAAGAAGAAGAAGAAGAAGAAGAAGAAGAAGAAGAAGAAGAAGAAACGGATGCAAAAATAATATGTCCCCACGTTGCACGGGGAGACATAATGACTACCGCGAGTGCATTATTCCTAGATTTCTTCATCTAAAGACAGCTTTCCTCAGAATCATAATGGCATTAAGTTCCACTGGCACGCATTGGCACAAGGAAAGGGCAAAAAGCAAGCTGATTCTAGAACATAGAATACAATCATCAGCATGGTTATCATGTAAATGGGATTATTTAGGCCTGAGCCACGTGATGTGTGTATTCATTGTTACTACGTGACTCGTGAAAAGCCTCTATCTCTATGAGGGATTCCTCTTCAGTTTCAATCAATGATAGACTATGCTTGAGTGTGTAGCACCGGTGGCAAAATTGTAATTTACACACAATTGCCATTCCTCGAAAGTTCATTCCATATTACGACAATGATTGCACTTAAGACACCTATTAGGACCTGCGTCTTGGGACTGACGTCATAGGATAATTTATATAAGTACATAAATAAAATGTCCCGTTGTGCGTGAAGACAAAAGAAGCAATATTAGGTCATCTGACCCAAAATACAGGAAGGTGCCTGAAAGATGAACTAAGAAGATTTCATCATGTATTTATGTCAGTTGTGTATAGCCTATTGTGCTCTTTATGCGTGGCTGAGTACACGCGTGTCTTGTTGATGAGACCTCTTGCCACATTTGAGGTACGCAGGTGGGACATAGAAGATATATATGAATATATATATAACATACAAGGTATTCACCTGGAGGCAACTATTATGCAGGAATCACAAACCGCAGAACACCACTATGAAAATATAAAGCAAAAAAAAAAAAAAAAAAAAAGCAAAGATTGCAGTATGCCTCATTCTACCTCAGTGGCCTTGCAAAATGGATCAAATCACAGGTAATGCCATTTGGCGCATGCTTAAAATTTTATTAAAACCGATAAAGCTACATTCCCGCCAAGTTTGAAGAACATATTTTACGTATATAATAATCCTATTATTTTCAACTTTATTTTTTCGCGTGCGTCATAATGTAAATTCCCCCCTCTTTGGTGACTGTGGGTTGTGATTAGTATCAGATGTTATTTTGAATTTACGGTGAATCAAACACACTCACATGAACCGTATGGCATCATGACGTATCAAATTTTGGCAATTGCACTAAAACCATAATGGTAAGAGGTCATCATCCATCAAAATGACATTTTGTCAAGCCCATTCTATTCACGGGGCTTTATTACGCAACCACACACGATGTACATGTATGAACTGGAGCCTGGTGATGACATATGTGTTTCGTTGAATGCGTTTGCAATTGGGGTTTTTTAAACCCCACACAATATCATGACCGTGCAAATGAGGTCATTTAGTGCGTTGGCTGTCAGTGACAGATTTACAGACTGATAAAACGCAAATATAGATATTTGAAAGCTTTGGAGACTCGATCCCGCCAAATCGCCCCTCAGTCTGTCAAAGAGCTTATTCTTGCACACAGAGAAAAGTTTTTATGCTTAATTGGTACAATGTTCATGTATTATGGACCTCTGTTGGAACACGTGTCTGGATAAAATTATTGAACTGAGTTAAATTGGACTCTGCCCAAATGAATGAAAATGAAGAAGAGATTTATTTTAAATGACATTTCGATTCTCGCCCTTTATTTGACAAAAAGAAGGAAAAACATGATCAAGAAGAAGAAGAGGAAGAAGAAGCTCCGTGTATCCTTTTCGGAAATGGAAGTGTCACATGGCCTTTGAAGAATGTACAAAGTTATAGTACATTGGTTATTCCTACAAGTGATCTAGTACGAAGCGGAACTTTAAGATTCACCACATGCACAGATGACAATTCTATTCCAATACTATGTTTAGAAAATACTGCACTTTATGAATTGAAGAATTATGGTCACAGAATTGCTGGCACAAATTAACGTATGAATTGTAACATAGTGTGTGTGTGTGTGTGTGTGTGTATGTATGTATGTATGTATATATATATGTGTGTATATATATATATATATAATATGAATCTATTCTTAAGGGTCATTCTTGCAGGTTTAATATCAAGTAAACTGACACACATCGAGGCTACTATCCCCTTCGCTGACTATATATGGTCCCGATCTCATCCAACGATCAATATGCCTGCGGCTGTGAATGTCAGTCCGGGACACAGTGTCATGAATACGCCTGGGCAGCACGTCGGGTCTATTGTAACAGTTATAATGCTCAAATGGGGAGAGGTTCTGCTACGGGATAGCGAATGAAAAATTATACTGGCATCATGGTGTAGTCTGGCAGGCAATGCCGTGACATGCGTAAAATGAGGCGGGTTGAAAATATCAAGTATGTTCAAGACAACTCAAGGCATCAAACATATAAACAAGTAAACAAACAATATGAGTATGTACTTACCTGTAAGTTGTATGGCAAGAAGAACAACTGCAACGTGACATCTGTGTTCCATCGTATTCCTAAAAGCACCTGGAGGTAACAAAGTTGTAACTATGAGTGACTTGACAAGTACGCGATCATATATTTTCACTGGAGTCACCCAGCACACGTGTGATGTATGTGACGTACTTGCAGTGGCCAATAGCCTGCAGCAACTTGGATGATAAATGCGAGTATAATGGATGCTCAATTTTAATATTTTGAGTTCTTGTGTGAAATTAAAAACAAAATAATTTCTTTTTTTCTTTCAACACGTTTGGAATACATATAGATCCTTATTGTTCTCAAACTGAGGAGCACAAAATACATCCATGTGAAATAATGTCACTGCAAACCCTTTTTATGAAGCGGCGCCAAGGTTAGGATGGGATCTGAGTCTCCATTCGACCAGTTAGGACCAGGAAAATAGATACTTCCTGGAACAGGGCTACTAATCGGAAATACATATGTAACACCGTAAGTATATCTGACTCCTTCCCAACGTTCACATATGTTCTGGCATCCGGCCCAGCAAGACGCTTGCACTTTCATGAAGAGAAGGAGTCCGAGGACGGAGTAGCACTATTTCTTATTTTGTGTCTACTTTATATTCTTTCGAAAAATATTATCTGCGATTCCCAAAACATTCGTTAATCCTTCGGAAAAATGGAAATGTTGTGGGTCTTTAAACTACTCAAAGTCACTCCGATACAGAGCAGCGATTTTCCCAATACAGACAGGACCTTGACTTCAGGGGAGAGGTATATGTGCAGCTCGTTTAACGTAACATCGAGTGTAAAATGTCGTCTGCTTACACTTTCCTGTATACTCATTCGTGTATCTGTTTCAGTAATTTTGGGGTGTAATTAAAATAAACCATGCAGCGGTTGAGTTATTGACTGATTCTGATAATATAAAAGCTGATTTTCCCCCTCATTAACAGAGTTGATCAGCACACCGCTTCGGGGTTAATTCCAATATATTCCAAAGTTGATACTGACTAGTATGAGGGTAAGCTTAGCATCCTAATATAAACAGTGAGCAAAAGTTATTTGGGATCAAACCCAGAATTTGAAATTAGGTCCGTTGGACAGCACAACACAACATGTGGTCGAACCCTTGAGTGATTTTTAGCGGAAAGTACTTGGGATGAAGCTTATTTTGAACTCAGGACAGTTGGACACAATGCTTAAGTCACAACCCTGGAGTGACTTCAGTAATGAGGGTTCAATTTTGTGCCTAAATGACGTGATGTTTGTTATTCAATTGAGTATCAGGCTACACAAAAATCGGTAACTTCCTTTAAAAATTTGTCTCTTTAAGGCAAAAAAAAAGGTTTGAAAAAGTGTCTTTCTTTCTTTCCTTTTTCTTTCTTTCTTTCTCGTCACGTCCGTGGCCATGCGTCGTTATAACTGTCGGCAGTGTCACTTGGCTGTGAATCATACTGAATAGAAAAGCAAGACTTTTTCCTCCGGTATAACAAATGCATAACTTACATTCAGAAACCTTCTGTGAGAGGATTTTACAACATCGTCACACATTAGTTATGGATCATCTTGAAACTCATCCTTTTCGCAGAACACTGTATATCTGTTGATATTTTGGTCTGACTAAACAGATCTTTGTTTATGAATCATGGGTTCCTGCTGGTTTTTTCTCAGAATAAATAATGAGCGAGTATCCGTATACTTACTAAAGGTTTCACAAAACATACTTCTGTCATCAAATGGTTGTATACAGTGTCACTGTGGCCACCTTTTTTGTTTTATTCTTAATAATTTCAAAAAAAAAACCCACGGAGCCCCAGATGGGACATGAGGAAAAAAATTGCGATCCCTCGCAAAAGTTTTGCGTGGGAACGCAAAAGAAGTTTTTTTCACAGCAAAAAGCAATATCTGGAGCCCCAGAGGCACCATAATATATAAAAATTTATGCCCTTCCATGAAAAGAATTATTTTCCCCCACAAATATTTTGCGTTCCCACGTAAAAGTTTTGCGTTCCCTCGCAAAAGTTTTGCGTTCCCTCTCTAAACTTTTGCGTTTCAAGGCAAAAGTTATGCGTTCCCTCGCAAAAAAAAGTTTTGCGAGGGAACGCAAATCCTTTGCGTGGGAACGAAATAAAGCACTTTTTTCCTCATGTCCCCTCTTGGGCTGCATGTTTTAGGCCAAGGGACATAAGTGAAAGAAAAAATGATCAATGCGAGGGAACGCAAAAGTTTAGCGAGGGAACGCAAAAAATATTTTTTCTCTCATGTGCCTCTGGGGAACGCAAGAGCTTTGCGTGGGAACGAAATAAAGTACTCTTTTCCTCATGTCCCCTCTTGGGCTCCATGTTTTAGCCCAAGGGCATAAGTAAAAGAAAAAATAATCAGTGCGAGGGATCGCAAAAGTTATGCGAAGGAACGCAAAATGTTTTGTGAGGGAACCCTATTTGTTTTCCTTATGTTCCCTCTGGGGAGCGCAAAACCTTTGCTAAACGCAATAAAGTACTTTTTTCTCATGTCCCCTCTGGGCTCCATGTTTTAGCCAAAGGGACATAAGTAAAAGAAAAAATTATCAGTGCGAGGGAACCCAAACCTTTTGCGAGGGAACGCATTTTTTTTCTCTCATGCCGCCTCTGGGGCTCCGTACCCTACGGAGCCACAGAGGGGACATGAGAAAAAAATTTTTTTGCATTCCCTCGCAAAACTTCTGCGTGCCAACGCAAAACTTTTTTTTTTGCGAGGGAACGCAAAACCTTTGCGTGGGAACGCAAAACTTTAACATGGGAACGCAAAATATTTGTGAGGGAAAAATAATTCTTTTCATGGAAGGACATAAATTTTAATGTATTTTGGCGCCTCTGGGGCTCCAGATACTGCTTTTTGCTGTGAAAAATTTCTTTTGCGTGGGAACGCAAAACTTTTGCGAGAGAGCGCAATTTTTTTCCTCATGACCCCTCTGGGGCTCCGTAGTAGGGGAAGCCAACCAAGAAAAAGTTTCAAAACTTGATCTATGCAAAGTGTATGACATAGTGACAACGATGACATGCTGACGTTCTGTGATCACAGGGGTATTTCTTATTTCAGTCTCTCAGCCCGTGGTCCCACAGAAAGAGAGCTCTGATTTAGAGTAGATCAATATGCATCTGTTCTAAGACAAGCTGAATAACTTGAGAGATTAGGAGATTGCTCTCCAGTTGCCTTTGATTGTCATCCGATGCAGCTCTACTTGCACAAATACGTAACCAGGGAAATCAGGTATAATCATGTGCTTATGATTACCAGGGATCATTCTGTTGACCAAAACACAATAGACAAAGAATTTTGTTAGAAACGCAGACTTTTTTCCTCTGTCTTATAACTACATTAGTTTTGCTTTGATACTTCAAAGGTCGTATTATTAGACTAAGTCAAAGAGCTTTCGTCGGTCTGGGCTCTTAGCCCAACAAAAGCTGTTGACTATTAACATGTTACCCTGGCATGTCTTCACAGAATTTTTATCGGAAATGTGTTGAGAAAGAACAATATGTACAAAAATTGATGAAGCAGACAACCTTTCAACTTTCAAGATGTTGTGGATGGCTTTGACCGAGAAAGCGTAAGATGTAACCCAATTCTGCTAAGTGTTACTCTGCGTAACTACCAAGTGAAACTCGACTTTGCTTTGGTGTAACTCGAGTTTAATGAGTGCAACTTGGTGATCGACATTTACAAGTCGACTGGCTAAGCGTATCTTAAAGTAACTTGACTTTGCCGATTGGAATTTGGGGACTGACATATGTAAGTCAATTTTGCAAAGTGAAACTCAACTTTAGTGTAATTCAACTTTGCTGAGTGTTACTATGTGAACGCCACATGTTAGCCGAGTTTGGTAAATGTAGCTCGACTTGGGCAATAACAGGTAGAACTGTCAAAATAATGCTCATCTATGTAATATTTCAACATAAAATGACTCAACTTCAATACATCTTGACAATTAACATTCCCCGATCTTTGAGAGATCCTATGTTCACAAGCAAGAGTTGTTTCAAGGGGCGTTGTGCTGTAAAAAAAAAAAGAAAAAAGAAAAAAAAAAAGGAATCAATCTGGTAAAAACAAACGGGATACAAATTGGATTAAAAAGTATGATTGTCCAAATATGATCTGAACGAAACCAGTTTTGGCAGGCTCCATTTGAGACATTTTTACATGTGGCGTAGAAATTAAAAGCTCGTGTGATTACTTTGGGCCAAAAACAGTTTTGTTAAAAACCAATTTGATTTGAGACGTCAAATGCTGCTGGATGGCAAAATGTAAAGCTTGAAGACTACACACTGGTGTGTGGGTCAAATAAACTTTTGAAATTGGTCTCTGTTAACAAATGATAATTGGTTAAAGGTATCAGAGTCATAGGTCAATATGCTCCGAAAATCGCATCCCATCAAAATTGACTTTTTTGTCATTTTCGGTATTGCAAAGTTATCGGCTTCCATCATACCCAGTGGCTTTGTCGTAACCTTTTTACTTTTATGAGAAAAATTAAGCCTAAAATTGTTTTTCACTGTAAGCATCTGTCAAATGTCAAGTTACGTGTCAGTGTTTATTTAGACATGCTAATCCACCTAAGCACCAGCCAGGGTATGTGCAATGAGGCATGAATTTTTATTATGCATACAATAACCGGTATAATTAGGTACCCGTTTATTTAACAATATAAGTCGCAGTCAAACTCATGATCAAAAGAGCATAAAGCCCTTCACTTGTGAAACAATCAAACTGAAACTACATACTGGTTCAAGCTTATGCAAGATGAAATAAAAAAATCCTCATTTCCAATGTTTTTTAATGTTTTCTTTTCACTTTGACAACACATCCAATGGTAAGCCCTTCGCATGATTATATCGTAGATAGAAATAACAATGTGAGGGCCCAATAAATTTCATGTAAAGGCTTGTTACTCTTTCAAATCTTCTCTTTCACCTTTCAATGCAGATTTCTCGGAAACATATTTTTACCTGACATCTTAAATTTTGTCAGTGTAATTTGAACTAAACTTCGTGAATTTGATCCTAAAATGAAATTAGGCGAATCATGCAACATTATGGGCACTTGATTCACTGTAATAGTAATGTTAAGGTTTTCTATGCTAAATCAAGACTATCCTGCATATTGACATATACTACATAAAAATGTACTTAGTTGTGTGAACTATGTATTCCACTATATATACCTTGTTTACTGGAAGAATACCTCTGTTGTTCATTCCTTTTCTTTGAACTGAACTGGTAAGGACGGCACCATTTGTCATTGTTCATTAACCTGTGTCTCTTTGTCTGTCTGTCTGTCTCTCTCTCTCTCTCTCTCTCTCTCTCTCTCTCTCTCTCTCCATTTTGTTCATGTATTCTTACATACATACATACTGTTCATGTATTCTTACATACATACATACATACATACATACATACATACATACAGACATACATACATACATACATACATACATACATACAGAGAGACAGACATGTGAACAGAGAGAAAAAAATAGCCAACAATAAGTGAAGTGTCTTGCTCAAAAGACTCTCACTGGCCGGTGCGCCCCAATCGCCACCTGGCGACTGTTTCGAGATATTTGCAAAATATCAAGCTTTCTACTCTGAGCTGCTCAAATGAGTTGTCTTGTGCTTGAAAGTATTAGATTCTTGACGCTGCCTACAGGCACATTTGCATATGAAATATGCGGTTTTTGCAAGAAGTCTGCCTGTTGTCAATTATTTCTTTATACACTTAATACTGTTGTCAAGAATCTTTGGTCAAAAGCGCGTGATCTTGTCAGCTCTTAGAAAAAAAAACAGATATACAATATAAAATATGAACTCATTTCCTTCACTGTTTGACAAGCGCAAACTACATAAAATTATTTTATTCGCATTGGTCAATCAGAATACAGTGATAGGTGACGTTGCAATATTGGCTGATTATTGCGTAAATTTAGATAAAATGTTATTAATTACTGCAGAATTTTTTTTTTTTACGTAAGAACCAAATTCGAAGATTGTCTTCCAGAAATATCTATTTGAGCACCTTATTCTTCTCGATATACATTAATGATACATTTGTTTAACCCACTGCCAATATGTTGGTAACCTGTTCCAAGTCAGGTAGAAGATACTCTCATTCGTTTAAATTTCATTACTGTTGGTCATGGATCCTCCTGACGATGAACACTAGCATGTCTTACTATTTCAAAATGATACTGGATCTGACAAGGTTAAACTAGTATTCGGTTTGGTCTCACCACTATCATGGAAAACTGTTGTCCGTTTCTCTTTTCATGGAACTTTTATTATTTGGTATCAATTTGAACATTCAGGCATTTTCTGCACATATTGCAGGGCAGTAAGTGTTCCAAGTGTAGTGAAACTGATGTTTTTTATAATTGTCTGATGAATATAGCTTGTTATTGTTAAGGTCATGTCAGGTTGGCTCAAAGTGTTTAATGTACTCTCTCTCTCTCTCTCTTCATAAAACCTGATTCTTTCTCTGATAAAGGAAGTAGAATTTTACAATAATTAGGACTGTTTTACATTTTGACCTTTTGAACTTTATAGAACCACGAGTTAGATGTACATTATGCTTGGCTGACTTGCAGATGACTTACAATGGCATACTACATTTTTTAATTCTAAATTATTACCCTTATAATTGACTTATTAGATGACTTGTGGGATTCTATGCTTTCTTGAACATTTAAATTTCCTTTCAAAAATACTTCTGGAAACCAACTTGAAATTTGACTGCTATCCTTACAAATTTTGGCTATTGTAATGCAATTTTGACTACGTTTTTATGGTTTGAGGCCTAATGTCACTTGCTTCTGGCTGATGTTTAACATTTGAACCAATGTACTTACTATATTTGCAAATTCAAACACTTTTCTTTTTGAAAGTACCTTTTTAAATACTGAATTTTATTGACATTTTCAACAAATTAAGAACCTGCGCTTACAAATTCTCTGATGTGCTGCAACTTTTGGTCCCTTTTCATAAATTGTGAGGTCCTGTATGCGCATGAATGATGCATCTGTTCAAGCCAATTTACTGAAATAGGCCTATAATTTCAAACAAAACTTTTTGCATTCTGTCATGTTAAAACTAGACATGGCTTTTTCGACCCTATGGACCTTTACACTTACGTTTTGGTCTCTTTCTGGTTAATACGAACTATAAATTTATGAGTTTCAGCTATACTCACCAAGGAACATTGCTTTTGGTCGGAATTGACTTGGATTTGTTTCATTAGGACTACGGTTTGGATATGGTAATGACACTTTCTAATTTGATAAGATTGTATACTCCAAATATTGTTTGCAATTGAAGAATCTTTTGGACATGCATTACAAAACAGTACAAGAATGAGCATTATATGATAGGTTATCAGAAAACTACCTCTGTTCCTGTGGGAATACACAGCATTCAGCTGAACGACTATCTGGATCAAATTTGTGTAGGAGGCTGGGAGACTTCTGAGAATATTCTGGCTATTTCTTCCCTTGCCAAATTATGAGATATTTGGATCGGTTTGTTCTGTGCTAATTCTCAGACATAAAATGTTCCACACTATACGTTGTTAATCAGTTAATCCCTTCTCTGACATGTCTGTCTGTGTGTATGTATATGTATATGTATATGCATATATACATACATACATATATATATATATATATATATATATATATATATATATATATATATATATATATATATATATATATATATATATATATATATATATATATATATATATATATATAATCGTACATTTAGGGTATGGTAATTTTACTTCATTATCATTGACCGTATACCGTGGGATATTGATGCTTAGTTCTGGCAAGGTGCACTTCTTCTGGGTATTTCACTTAAAATGATAGTCAACCTGACACAGATGCACTCCCGGAAAAACATTTGGAACCTAATTGCAATGCGTTAGGTATATTCCTGGGCTATCTAAGCTACAACAGTTATAAGCTATCAGAATACCCTGAAGAAATAGCATAATGTCTCATTGTGGTTCAAAATGCCACATACTGTTGTACGATTGACACCAATTTAGAATTGACTAGAAAAAAAGATTTGCTTCATAGCAAATCTGGCCATGTGCCTTCAAGAGTTGTAAATATTAAATTGTACAACTTTTGTCTATTGGTAGTTCACATTCCATTAAGCTTATGGCTGCATGAAAATTTCAAAGTCCAAATGACCTTAACCTTTGACCTTTACAGGCAACATGTAAATTGCAAAAATGTGGAAAAATGCGAAACTTTCAAAGGTCAAAATGGAGTTGTAAAAATTAAATGTAACAACTTTTGTCCTTTGATATTTCACATTACGTTAAGCTTATGGCTGGATGAAAATGTCAAGGTCCAAATGACTTTGACCTTTGAAGGTCACATGTAAATTGCAAAAATGTACAGTGTTACAATACCCACAATTCACGCCCGGCATGAACCAAATTGGATGAAATTTGACCAAGTTATGGCAAGATAAAACTTTCAAAGGGCCAGATGACCTTGACCTTTGCTTTTTACAGGTTACAGGTACTTACAAGAATGTGCAATGTTACAATACCTACAATTTGAGTCCAACATGATTAGAATTAGATGGAAATTGGCTGAGTTATGACTGGATGAAACTTTCAACGGTCCAAATGACATTGAACTTTGACGTTTAGAGGTCACATATAAATTACAAAAATGTGCAGTGTTACAATAGCTACAATTTGAGTTCAACATGATCAGAATTAGATAAAAATTGACCGAGTTATAGCTATATAAAAATATGTAAAGGTCCAAATGACCTATATCTTTAACTTTTAGAGGTCACAATTAAATTACAAAAATGTGGAGTGTTAAAATAGCTACGATTTGAGTTCAACATGATCAGTATTGGAGAAAGATTGACCGAGTTATGGCTAGATGAAAATTTCAAAGGTCCAACTGACATATATCTTTGACTTTAGAGGTCACATGTAGATTACAAAAATGTAAAGTCTTATAATAGGTACAATTTGAACCCACCATGATCAAAATTTGATAAAAATTGACGGAGCTATGACTGGATAAAAAAGTCAAAAGGTCCAAATAACCTTGACCTTTGACCTTTAGAGGTCTCCAGTAAAATACAAAAGTGTGCAGTGTTACAAACATATTAATTGAAGTTGGATTGGTAACATGTACCTATTTTAGTTTTGAAGATATTCAAGACTTAAATTTTCCAATGGCCCTGATTTGCACAATTTTCAAAACCGTTGAACCCCTTTACAAAAACTCAAGACTTCATGTATGGAAGTATAATCAAGCCAAGTTTGGAGTTTCTACCTGTTATACTTTTCAAATGAAATGTCGCACAAATTTGTCTGCAAAGAAAAAAGAAACAAATAAAGAAAGAAAGAAAGAAAGAATTCCTAGGAAAACATTATTTTTGTGTTGACACACAGACATAAAGAATTCCAAGAAAAACAATATGTATGTGTTGGCACACAGACATAATTCCTAGAAAAACAACATGTCTGTGTTGGCACACAGACATAATGACATCCGACAGCTTGAACATTGCGCCCCAAGGATATTTGTCCTCGAGATCTTGCATCAAAATTTGATCCATTGTGTTTGATTGGGTTTGCTACTGTTCTCCCTTGCTCCTTGAAATCCGCCAAAAAAGTTTAGGCGCATTTCACTTAACTTGCAGCATGCACAGTTGTTGCTGTTGCCTCAGACTAATTCTACCTAAGAAAAGGTCACGTCATGTAGGTCAATCTGAAGCTAAAGGTTTACGTAATTTGGGAAATTGTATCGACGGGTAATTTTTAGCGGTTTTACAACTGAATCTTGGAATTTACCAAACAAATCTACTGGGTATCTTGATTGAAGGTATACGTGCCTGTGATATTTATGTTGTGCAAAGCGGCAAGAGTAAATAGGTACCCTGAGACTTTTGACGTACAAGACAACTTGTACAGATCCTGTGTATTACGATATTCTGTGATGAATATTAGCTTGGGTAAGAGGGAAACACGGAACTTTCAAGCACATTTGTTGTGTTCTTTTTTTTCTGTAATTTGCTCATCCAAATATTTGTCAATATTGCAAATGCTAAGGTCATTAGAAAAGGATTTTTTTTGTATGTTTTGGTTTTTGTAAGGCGTTAGATTGTCCAAAGCCTGGACATGTATGGATTGATTGGTCAGTCCACTTTGTACATACATACATACATACATACATACATACATACATACATACATACATACATACATACATACATACATACATACATACATACATACATACATACATACATACATACACACACACACATACATACATACATAGTGTATATGTGTGAGGAGAATTATTTAATATTTATCAAAGTGTGACACCTCCAGGTAATCTTATAATTGCATATATTTTCTTTATGTGATGCAAATCTATCAAGCAGGGGAAATTTAACCCTTACGCAATTCAACACAGGTACATCGGATCTTGGATTGTCCAATCCATTTGGTTTAAACATATTTATTTCCAAAAATACAATTGGGAAACAGGGCCGTGTCCTATATAAATCCCTCCTGCACATAAAGAAAATAGGAGGAGGAACTGACATGCCACTGACATAGAAGACGAGTAAACTCCAAGGGGTCACATCACAGTACCAAAGCAGATAGAGTGGCGCCGCCACACGAGCTCAAGAGAAACAACAATACAGAACGTCACAGACAGGGAAGGGGGTTTTGAAGTACACCATGTCTCCAGCAAACCAATAAATAGTGTAGTGAACTCCTTGAATATCCTGTACTAGAGCCTATGTGACTGCTCCCAGTCTACCTGTCCAATCCATTTGTACCTTTACACAAGGTATATTTCCACCACGTTTCAGCACAATGTGAGTGACTGTTTTGGAGAAGTCAAAAACAGTAAAACACACAGACTCCTTATATAAATTCGAAATAGTTCCAGTGTCATCTGTTGAAAATATTAATATCTAGGCGACTCCAGAAGTATAAGCGTCCCAATGCAATTTGTAAGCATTTGGCCAAGCAGCTTCGTATTGTGTGGGTTCTACCACAAAATGAATAAAACAAAATGTAAATTGTAAAAATCACTGGAAAGTAAGCAAGAGAACAAACTCAATGGAGATCCAACCGAGGTGTATCCCCATCACGGTTGAAGTGAATCTGCCAAATGGTTTGAATGAAGGAAAAAAACAGTTAACTGTCTCCTTTATGCTCATGATTTAATTCTATTATCTGAAAGCGAGCGAGGGTTGCAAAACAATTAAGATATTTAAACTAATATTGTAAAGACTGGAAATTGAGCATTAATATTAAGAAAACAAAATTATGATTTTTAACAAGACGGTCAAAAAGATTAAAAAGACGTTCTTTCTGGATAACACTCAGTTAGAAGTTGTTTCAAAATACGTTTATCTTGGAATTGAATTATCTACTAGTGGATCTTTCGACGGTGCCATGAAATTATTACGTCATAAAGCTAACAAAGCTCTTGGTAGACTGAAAAGAATTTTTGGAGATAGCGGCGCCTCACTCAAACTGTATCTTTCTATGTTCGATAAAGTTATTGCCCCAATTTTGTTATATGCTTCCGAAGTTTGGGGAGCTTACACGATTCTTCCCTCAAAATCACTGACACAAGACATTATACAGGGATATTGGAAATATACAACTGAAAAATGCTATATTAGTTTTCTAAAATACTGCCTCGGAGTTCACCGTAAAGTCTGTAATGTTGCTGTGTTTGGAGAACTTGGAAGTACCCCATTAACCTTGAAAATTATGAATTTTGTCTGTTTTCGGATTGTAAAGAGCGACAAAAATTCCTTACTTTACGATACTTATTTGTGTAACGTGGAGCTCCCCTACAAAAATTAATCTACATGATTAAACACAGTGAAGGTTATTCTACAAGAAGCAGGGCTATATGAACTTTGGAACAATCAGGGCAATGCATCAGGGGTTTTCCCCACTTCTACATTAAAAAAGAGCATGTATAATTAATTTCTTCTTCAGTGAAACAACGAAATTCTGGATTGCGATATCGAGGAATCGAAATTAAGAACATACACAAAATTTTAAAAAGGAATTAAAGTTTAAGAGATATTTGGATGTAATATGAAATTTTGAAATTCGTAGAAATATGACAAAACTCCGTATGAGTGCACATAATTTATATATAGAAACAGGCAGACATAGACGCCCTCAAAAGGTTCCACAGAATGAAAAAAAATGTAGCATATTGTTGAAGACAAATTCCAATTTATGATGATCTGTAAAAGATACAACGAGCCCAGAAATGTTTTATTTGATAAATTGAAAAATATATTCGGTGATTTGGCAAATTTTCGTCTTAATCAGCTATTTACCATTTTGATGCAATTAGGAGACTTTGAAATTATTTAATCAGTGGAGGAATATTTGTCAAAGTGTCTCGTTATCCGAGGAAATTCTTTATAATTTGGTAAATGTTTAGACTATCATATCTGTAGTATCTCATCACACTGAAGCAACAAATCCATAACATTGTTCGTAACGCGCCCCCTTTTTCAGTGCTACAATACCCACAATTTAAGCCCAAAATGGACCAAATCTGATTAAAATTGACCAAGTTATGGCTGGATAAAACTTTCAAAGGTCCAAATGACCTTGACCTTTGAACTAAAGAGGCCACATGTAAATGCGCAGTGTTAAAATAGCTACAATTTGAGCCCAACATAATCAAAATTGGATAAAAATTGACCAAGTTATGGCTAGAAGAAAGCCACCATCGAAAGTGGCCTTTGACCTTGAAATGAACTTTGACCCTGAGATGACCTCTACGTGAAGTGAACTTTGACCTCCAAAATGACATTTTGGCCTAAAATTGAGCTTTGACCTTGACATGACCTTGACATTTAAGATGACTTTTGCCTTGCTATGATCGAACTCCTATACACTGGGAACCACAACTACTGTAGTATATAAGATATTGAAGATATAAAACTTTAACTGGCTCCCATTTGCATACTTTTGAAAAGCATGACCCCTAATCATAAAAGGCGAGACTTCAAAAATGTGCAGTGTTGTAATAGCTACAATTTAAGCCCACCATGATCAACATTGGATAAAAATTGACCAAGTTATGGCTAGAAGAAAGCTACAATCGAAAGTGGCCTTTGACCTTGAAATGACCTTTGTCCTTGAGATGACCTCTACCTGAAGTGGTCCTTGACCTTTAAAATGACATTTTGGCCTAAAATTGATATTTGACCTTAAAATGACCGTTGACCTTGACATGACCTTGACATTTGAGATGACCTTTACCTTGCTATGATCGAACTCCTATGCAATTGGAACCACATCTACTATACTATATAAAATATTGAAAATTTAAAACTTTAATTAGCCCTCATTTGCATAATTTTGAAAAGCATGACCTCTTATTACAATATTAAAAGCCAGACTTCATCTATAGAAGTATAATTGTGCCAAGTTCGGAGTTTCTACGTGTAATACTTTTCAAATGAAATGTCGGACAAATTTGCCTGTTAAGAAGGAAAGAAAGAAAAAATTCCTAGAAAAACAATATGTCTGTGTTGGCACACGGACATAATTCCTAGAATAACATTGTAAATGTTTTCATTGCATTCTCTTGACTTAAATACAAATGACTTTCATTCTTTTCTGAGTTGCCCTATAATTTTACTGTTAATATCCAGAGATTATTAGAAAGTTTGGCCACAATAATTTACAGTTTTAGACTTGTCTGTTTTGCTACAAACCTTTATCTTTTGGCACCTTTCTGTTTTAATATTCACACATTTCAGACATTTTAGGCTTACATGTTTTCTGTCAGGTTAAACCCCCTTTGGGCTATCGGTAGCAAGCAGCGGCCTACGACAGTTACATGTTTACCTAATTGTACTTAAAATCCTGTTAAGAAAAATTGTTTTGATAACATGTGTTTGGCATAAATGCTAATGACTTTCATTCTTTTCTGACATGCCTAAAAACACATTTACTCGATATTAAAAAATTATTCAAAATTGACAGTATTTTCTCAAACGTCACAAACCTGACACATTACGTTGATACATTGACTCAGGGGTGGCAGTGAAATAGAGCTTAATTGTTTGAGAAGTGGGTGTCACCATGGAGTTGTTTTACATCTCTTGTGCAGGATGTACATTGTTGCAGTCCTTGTGAGGATTTCCCTTGGTTTACAGGTGGTCTAGCTGCAACTGTTTATTTTACAATCACTGAGACTGAATATAATGCCCTAGCTTGTTTCCACTTCAGTTAAACATTGACGGATGGTTTAACTAGGATAAGCTGTCCAGCTAGAAAGGGTACATACTGGTTCAGGGGTAAGTCAAATTGTTCTTATCTGAACCTGTATTATACAAATTTGGTAATTATGGTTTGTTTGACAGGTATTCTTCTTTCATGATGAAGCTCTGCATTTATAAGCAAAACTTCACGTATTTAGCTAATTCATCAATTGCTACGTTCATATTTATTCATTATTATGTGGGTTGTCTATGCTGAATATTTAGCTTACACAAGTAGCCACTACTCAGAGAGACATGTACGGGTAAAAGGCTCCGAAACATGTTGAGTAGTTACTCGCTGAAGACCCTTTAATTTATTCGGGTGGGCTAATACAGCCTATGTCAAAAATTTACAGAGGAACGTGTGCAATATGAACAACAGTACTTCTATGTATATAGGTTAGACAGGGACAGGTTAGCTTATGGAGAGCAAAGAGTTGGGACTGCGGAATAGGGTAATGACAACTAGGCAGTGGTTTTGGACAAAAAGAAATAAATACAATTTAACCTTTCAGTGACTGAAGGCCAAAGTGAACCGCTTTGTTTAACCCTTTCACGAAGTACATTTTCAAGTTTCGGTACAATCTGATCGAGTGTTTTTGAAATGCTGTAATAAAATAGCAAAATTACACAAAATGGTAAAAATGGAATAAATTGCAGCTCCGCCTCTTGAAAAATAAGGTCTAGGGTTCCTCAGAAGTGTCCCTATGCAATTTTTAAGCAATTGGAAAGCGATTTTTATCTTTATTATTTTTTTATTTGTATTTTTAAATTTCACAAAAAGCGACAAGGCAAACAAAAATTTCGTAAAAAGTAAAAATCACATTAACGTAATCATTAGAACAACCTCGTAGAAACCTACTCAAGGTACATCCTTGCCAGGTATAAAGTGAATCTGACTCACGGATTTGAAGAAAAAATAAAAAGTGATTACATATTAATCAACCGGAGTGTACGCATTGACTCACTAGTACCCGAATTGAAAAATACGTCAAAAAATCAGGAATCAGGAGCATAAAAACCAAGTGACAGTTGTAGGAAAGTTAAAATAGCAAAACCCACAAAAAATAATTAAAGAATAGAAAAAATTGCAACGTCACAAAAAGGGGGTCCAATCGGGAAAAGTGTCTTCACTTTTGAGCCAAATATTACAGAAACATCCATCCCTAACATAGTAAACCTATGTATTCGATTGGCGACAAGTTTTGTAGAATTTGGCTACACTAATGGAATACGCGCACATGGAAACCCAGCTTTACATGTGGTTACATGCAGTTCATGCGTTAGGCTTGGTTTCAATGTGCGCGTATTGCGTTCTGCGTATTGCGTAGTGCGTGATAATTGATTGACTTAAAATTCACTACCCCATTTCCATGTATGCGTAATGCGTTGTGCGTGTTGCCTATGCGTTTCAATCGCTCTGTGTGGCGATGTGTACGCATCACGCAGGGTAGACGCGCGTAACATACACAAAATGGCGCCACATCCTACCAAAATAAACACCGTATACGTACAGTATACGCCTCGTTTGCGGATACATGGAAAATGGCATACGCAGTACGCAATACGCACCCCAACTACGTATTACGTTGTACGCAATGCGCAATACATGCGTTTTGACGATACGTTTTCATGGGAGAAAAGAGAGCGCATAACGGCACCCCAAAACGGGAAACTATGCCAAAGTGTGCGGTAAGCTCCATTAAAATTCAAAAGTGAACATGGTCCATTTACTACCGTGTTTACATTAAGTACATTTTGTTAATTTCTTCAGATTGTATTGGGGCTAAAACTACTAAAGTTGGACATATGATAGTTTAGATTTTGGGGAAAAAAATTAAAAGAATCTAAAGATCATTGAGGCATAATCATTTGAAGAAAGTTAGTATATATCCACCCAAGTTAAATCCACAGCAAATTTGAAATGGACGTGGCTACCAGTTTTGGAGACGATGTCGAAGCTGTAATTGTACCAGACAACAGACGGACTGACGACAATCACATAGCCTAGTCGCTCAGCTGATTGAGAAGTCAGCTAAGCTAAATATAAATCAGTAGAGCGTGATCATTTGAACAAACTGAAGAAGGGAACCACGCAAGGTTGATCTTCAGACAGTTTAGAGAGGATATGACAAACGATTTTGGAGAGGTTGAAAATGTAATCGTAGATAGACAAAAGGGGCAGCCCCGTCTTTTTAGGCTATCTGAATGAAAAGCCAGCTCAGTAAAAATGGGGAACCTGCTGACTATGCAAGATTTTGAAAGCGGTTATAGCTCTCTCCAGGAGACCTCAAAAGGGAAGGTGAGAATTTTTTTTAAACCATGAATGTCTTTATAAGCTTCAGGGGCCCTTAACAACCCAACAACTCTCATACATTGTTCTTTAAGAGCATGCTTCTGTTGGTTTTAGAAATTATATCCTCAAGAAAATTCTCTGTTCAAAAATCAACATTGGTCAACTCTGGACGAATTGGCCCTTTTTGGATATGCTCAGATTCATTTAATACTCTTGTTATTCTCCTTATTTTACGAAAAACACTTAAAAACTGTGGAACCTCACATTTCAGAAAAAACAAATTGTACTGAGAGCTAAATCCGCGTCCAAATTCAGAAATTGACATTAAGTATTTTATAGAACATAAAACACGTAAGTGAATGAAGCAATTGTAAGACTTGTGTATCGCCTTCTGATTTTCAT
>OZ026614.1:69087123-69111338 GCA_964020975.1 Hermodice carunculata | reverse complement strand
TGACATACGAATTCGTGAGTACTAGGTTGACCCTTTCTAAAACAAACTCGGAGGGAAGCGTCATTCGGGGTTTCCTTTTACTCTCACTAAACGCCCACAGTGCTGATGTTAGTTGTCCTGAGCGGCCGGAAAAATCGAAGCTTCGTACAACATGTTAATTTACCTTCATTATCAACGTCTTAAACCCTCTATGGTGATATTCATCATACTCAATGTCTACCCCTACCTATTGCATCCGTTAGTTGTAGCGAATGTATCCGCTTCATCTGGGATTTCAACCGTAGTTTATATCCGTGAACTGCACGAAAACAATCATTGATGCTGATTTGGTGAAAATGCTTGGCTTGCAAGATTACCTCCTGCTGCCATATTGGAAGGAGTCGCTACATTTAAATACAGCATATCAAAGAGAGAAGGATGACCAGGATATTTTGTCGTAAAATACGATTATAATGACATGTTGCACCTATTGACTCTGAGGTCGATCTCACCACCTTAACATCTGCAGGAATTCAGGCATATTTGTTAACTTGGTCAGCGTCCGAGACATCGAGCGAGTCCGGGGAAAAAACACGAAAACTTTTATATTGACAAGCGTGTCAGGACCCGATTTGTAATATAACAGGCTCACTCGCATAATAATCTCTGGGATGAGCAAATTAGCTCAGTGCGTTGGTTCCTGCTTCACTTGGAGCTAGGATATATTTACCTCTAATGCCAAATTTCAAATCTAACCCGTGAGTTCAAAATGTCCCGAATTTCTTTGTCCCAAAATTTTACAGCAAGTAACGCTTTTACACTCTTCAACGCAAAAGTATATTACCTCCAAATATAACGACAAGAAGACGAGGTATGCAGCTGAGGTTACACATTGCATTGTGCGTACAATAAAAGGCTATTTCATTTTAGACAAAGATCAACTGCAGTAAGAGCTAGCTAATATGATAACTTAGAGTCTAAATATAAATAGTGCATTTACAATATCATTTCAATACGTCCTCGTTTGATGTAATATTACTCAAAAACAGAGTACCAAGTAACATGTTTGTTTTCCCGCTCTCTCTGTCTCTCTCTCTGTCTCTCTCTCTCTCTCTCTCTCTCTCTCTCTCTCTCTCTCTCTCTCTCTCTCTCTCTCTCTCTCTCTCTCTCTCTCTCTCTCTCTCTCTCTCTCTCTCTCTCTCTCTCTCTCTCTCTCTCTCTCTCTCTCTCTCTCTCTCTCTCTCTCTCTCTCTCTCTCTCTCTCTCTCTCACACACACACACCATACCATATATATATATATATATATATATATATGTTTATATATACATATAAATATATGCATACATATACATATATATGTATATATATACATATATATATATATATATATATATATATATATATATATATATATATATATATATATATATCTGCATCCTGACATTTGTTTTCCTCTCTCTCTCTCGACTATATGTTTAGGTTTATATATTTACAAGTACACGTTATATACATACATGTATATATATATAATTATATATATATAATTATATATATAATTATATATAATTATATATAAATGTATGCATATTACGTGTATATGTAGATATGTAAATATGAACAATTTTGAGAAATAAGGGAAAACAAATGCCCGGATGCAGTTAGCATGGGCAAGAAGGAGTAGACACACTAACAACACATTGAGCCAGTGACAAGACAAGTTGAGCCTGTAACACCAAAGTATAACAAACAACTACTCTGGGTATAGGCTACGGAGGTTAATTAGTAGCAGTAGGCTTAAAGTGTTCAGTGTCAGCAATGAAGTCATGAATCATTGCAAACGTATTTTAGAAGTTTCAATAAGGGCTTCATTCAGGGAGCAAGATGGCACTGTACGGAGAGTTAAAGGAGCAATCTGGGAAATTAAGGTACATTATGTTGACGTACAAACAGTGAATATGAGACATGTGAAAAAAAAGTTGTGTATCATCGTCAGCTAGGCGAAGTTCCCCTTCGGCTGTGTTCTCAGTAATATTCATTTTCAAAACATGTATATATTGTTTTAATTGAGTAGAACCTGAGCGAAAAAGTATATGATGGTTTACCAGAGACATATCGATATTCAGTTTAAATGCTTAGAATGAGAATGAATGTCTGATTCATATAGATATATGTAGATATACTCATGGGGGGATCAGTACTTAATCTGGAGGCCCATGACCCCGGAATACGAGTACACTGGTTTTTGCGACCCCCTGCCTTAAACACACACTATCTTGTGATCCCCTAAATAGACGTCTGAATCGATTTTTGTTACACTCCTCCCCCCGCCATACGAAGCATAAATGAAGTTAACGCATCTGACCTGGTGAGAGAGACGTTATGTTTTTGAATGCTCATATCTATATATGCATGCTGAGGGTTATATTTCCATGTTCAGGAGAAGGACTATGAGTATTTCCGAAATATTTTCTGAAACTTAAGCTGGTTTTGAAACTTAAACTGGCGAGCACAGAAAGGGCAAAACTTTGTCACGGGGAAACAGAAGCATCCACACCCCCACAACCCCACCCGTAATTGTTCAAATATTACGATGTTAAAGATGGTCATTTGGGCTATTGGTGGCACAGATTGCATTAGCATATCATACTGCAATGGTTCCTATACTTGACTGTACAGATTAAGAAGAAAGCCAAGTTCCTTTGAGGTTTGTTCGGGAAAATACAAAGGCACAGTCTTCAATAAGGAAAGGAGATCCATATTCAAGACATTCCCTACGCACTTATGACAGAGTAATTCTTGGCATCTTTTTTGGTCACACAGTTTCTAAGCCTAATATGTCGCTGGTATTGGATTGATTTTAGTCTGCTACACCACAGCCGCAACATTGCCACGGTGAGAGAATATTTTGGAGCACCACTACATATTCCACAGATTGAAAAGCATATGAAGCTCTATTCCCGTACATCTGTTAACAATTCAAAGATATTCCGTGCTGACGTTTTTATTTTGTATGGAATGTCACACTTGATACATCATGAAGTGCTAAGTATAGATATCATATTATTTTAGTGAATATTTTGATTGTAGTATACATTGATCAGAAAAATACATATTTTAACGAAAATAAAGATCATAAACATTTTTTGTTGGTCTTCCATGTATTTCTATAGAGCAACGGACAGAAAAATGGATGCATATTTTATAACGCAGATGTAAGGGCACGTGCTGGGAAGAAATTTGCGGATTGTGCATTTCAACATAGATGTGTTTCCCTATATGCTAACAATCTGGTGCTCTGGTGTACTGAAGAATATGCAACCACTACTACATACAGAATGCAACTAGCCCTGGACATAGTGACAGACTGGACAGGCTGCTGGTGCATCTCAGTCAACAAATTAGGAGAAGTCATCTGCAACCCTGTTCTCACCTTGGGCCAGAGTAAAGACCAGCGAACCTGACCCTGGAAGACTGCTATTTAATAGTAACACCAACAGCGCTACCTCGGAAAAACCTTTGATAAGAAGCTGACCCGGAAAGTACACACCAGGAATGTAGAAGCAAAGTCCAGAAGAAAGTTGAATATCACGAGTAAACTGGCTGGGTCTCCCCAAAGGAGATGATCCTCAAGAATGCGTACCAAGCTGCAGTGTCCCCAACATCTTTAGTATGGATCCTTCAATTGGATAACTGGTGTCCAGTCACATCATCATACTCTTGAAACAGTTCAGCGCTGGTGCTGCGTATCATCTCAGGGGCAATGCAATTAAACCAAGAGAAACAGATGCAAGATAAAAAAAAAAAAACCGGCATCCCCCATTGAGCAACAGAAGAGGGCGCAAAGGCTTGATTCATTACACAAAGATCCAATCATCGAAGGACAGCCTAATCTAGTCACAGATGTGTAGAACAGACATTAAACCAGGAACCCCTTCCAGATTTAAAGCTTTCACTGCAGACAACGAGATTCTATCTTGGGAAGACAAGGCTTTCTAGATTGCTGTGTTTTTATAAAATTTTCACTCATCTCCAGCAAGGGTGAATACAGTGATGCTACCAACTCGTTCAGAAAAACATTACCCATATTCATAAATTCCAACCGAACAATGACGGCAAAGTGAAATACAGCAAAAAGTAGAGATACAAGAATTTCCAAAGCATCAACTTTCAGCTTTCAATACCGATATTAAGAAACAAATTTCACCCCTAACTTGAGACAGGCAGTCATCCATAAAAGGCAACTGGTAGTTTTCAACAGGTCCTCTCAACCTTTGAAATATTCTTCATCAACTGAAGACTTTCGTTCCTCCAAAACATATTGGCCTAACTGCTTAAAACCCAAATTTCATCAATTGTGCCAAAGGAAAAAAAAAGTGATATTGTTGGGCTGTCACTTTTGGGTCATTCTGACTTGTCAGTCAGTTTAGTTTACCGCAAAAAAAATGAAGTAGGCCTACATCGTTTTGGCGATATTTATGAATCTGGGACATTATCAAAACACTTTAAGTCCATTACATTATAACTTTGAGTTGCAGAGCACAGCCCACAGCACAACATAGCCAATATAATTGATCAGAATAACATTACTCACATTCCTATATTCCAATCCTGAACTGTAAATCACTGCAATATTTTACCTTTAGCATTGTAATTAAAGAATGCCATGTGAGATTTCCTAAACGGGCTTGAAGATTAGCTTAAGTTCAACAAAAAGTAAGGAAAATAGATTCTAAGATTATGGCAAATTAATTTCTGATTACTCGTATATATACAGCCTGTTGCACCTCAATTTGAGCATGCAGCTCAGGCAAATAAAAATGTGTCAGCAGATCAGGGTGACCCTACTTTTCTCTCTAATATTGACATGATTCCCTATTCTTCAATTGGGGGTTGCAAGAATTGGCAGAACATGCAAAATAATTTGGGGGCTAGGGGGTAGCACTGAGACCTGCACTGCTGAACCACTGAATGGAATGTTAAATAAATTCTTGCAAAGAAATATATATATATATTATATTTTGACATATAATAACTCAAAAGGTACTAACAGTCATTTCATGTTTCAGCATTTCACAAGTAATCCAGGTATTACAAAGTTTGAACTAAAAACACAAACTTTCAGTACATTCGAGTGGCATGCAGTATACATTGCAGAATAGCACAACAATGAAAAAACACTGGCATTTAATTTTTGAAACATTTTCTGAAAGAATCGGCGAAGATGCAGAAGAATCTTTCAACACAATATGTCAAAGTCGTTTATTAAGGAGCAATTGGTGGATATCTTTTTCCAAGGGGTAAAGTATGGCAAAGTGACGAAAAAATTGTTTCTACACATCCGTCCACACTACATGCTGCTTTAAAATTGGCTATAGATGCTCAGTTAGCAAACAGAAGTTTAAGAAGATTCAATTTCAAAGGTAAAAGGATCAATTTTAACCACTGCTAACCTTTATAAGGTTGGCAATCGCTTCAGGTCTGGGGTGCATTAGTTTCCTTCATATGAGTATTATGTCACGCAGAGTCTATTTGAACATTGCATTATTATGAAAATATTGTTTTCTATGTTCTATCCATGCCTTTAGATTCTGTACTCGCAAAATTTATCACCATGATGTTGTTTCTGGCTTTGCTGTCTTAAATTGTTTGTACTTTCGAAACATGGGTCGTGCAGGTGCTCAGACCTGATAGGGCTCCACAGGGAAAATTTGCATAGAGATGAAGCCCCGACGGGGATAGGGATGGCACCACAATCGTTACACTCTAAAATATTGCAGTTACAATTAGCCACTTAAGCAACATGCTCAATAAGATATAGACGAAAAGCAGCATAAATTATACACATGACATCACTGGTTGCCCAAACCAGTACAGCTACCCGGGCAGGGCCATAAAACATTACCGCCCATAAAATCTCAAAGGACAGTTGAAACCCACATGTAGCAATTGCTAGAAAATATGTGGTTGTCCCTCGTCGAGAAAATGCTAAAACTCCTACCTACATGCAGAATAAAGGCCAAACCAATTTACAAGCAGTTAAGCTTCCTCAGGCTACCTAGATAACGCTGTTGCTGGAAATTTGAACCGCGTACCAAGATAAATAACACTACATGACTCCAAAGTACAAAATCCCATAATATAGCTGATTTTGGGAAAACATTGGAATTTTGGGAGCATTGTGAATATGGCCGGCGTCAGATTTATTTGTCAACAAGTTATTACAATATCCCTGCATAATTCGATAAAAGGCCCAAAGAACGGGTTTGATCAGGTTTAGGCAGTTTGGGTCACAACATTCAGTGCTGAATTTCTAGAAAGAATATTATTTTGTGGTGCCAATCGGCATAAAAACACTTTTTAAGGCATCTGTACTCCAAGACGGAGCTGTTTACTGATGCTCAATGTCTTAACGGAACTTTGTTAAAGAGACAACGATGTGTGCATAGAAGTATTGATTTGTGTAAATCTGTCTTTTGATTTCACGGCAAATATAACTATTACAGGGGCAGCGTAAATCTTTGAAAAAGAAGTAATTTCAATTGACCAAGTTCACCAAGAGAAAAACCCCACACAACCTTTAACTCAGACGCTCAAAGTACAAGTTCCTCGATGAGCAGTTAAAGTGCAAGCACACTTCGTCCGTTCGACAGGTATCATTTATGATGATGACAAGGCCAAGGCAATAAAAGAAATCCCATCTTCCAGATCAGTGAGGGAAAACAGTGCATTTTAATAATGGTGAGGTTCTATTGCAAGTTATCATGAGCTTCTTCTGTGAGATTTTTAGGTCTTTTGAGATAGATGTAGATAAGGAAAGATGACTACCTTTTTCGGGAAGACTCAGCTCAGGAAGGAATTGATGCCCAAACCCAGTGCATAGTGGAAAGCTTCATACTAGCCTATCACCAACTAGTTGCGAAATTACTTATTTGTAGATTCAAGCTAATTTGCATTTGAGCCATATTGAGGCAGGTGTTTGAGAATAGGGAATGTGTAATTTAGTATCAATATCAGCAAAAGGAGCCATGCATTTAGAGAGATTAGTAAACAGTTGTTTATTCCCTTAAGCCTCATCCTTATGGGATGCAATTCATGTTGTGCATGGATCCCACACTACTAAAACGTCTGTTTAATCTCACATATCAAAATGCACCTGCACAATGGAGGGCTATTGTCTTAGCAGAATATAGAAGCAGTATATAAGTCTGACCATATGCTTCCGACAGGGCTAATTAATTCAGTGGGACATATCATTCTAAGGGAATACCACATCCTTTAGACACTGAACTAATTGTTAATGAAAAAATATGGCCATTTTTGCAAAGCATGTTCTCAGGCAAAAGATGTATTACAAGTAAATCAGTAAATGTACAAAGCAGTATGTAGCTTCTGTAACCAAATTTTAGTGCAGTTGACTTGAACACATAAGAGCATGACTCCCAACTTGCGTTTGTGAGCTCTGAATTCCATATACCACGGACCCAGAATCACTGTTTGGAACACACTTGTCATTCTCCATGTGGGATAACTTTATAAGGGCTTATAATTAACGTAATCATATTATTGCCTCATTGGAACAGCTAGGTCCTACCTCAAAGCATGGCAGCAGATTTGGGATTAAGGATGGTATGCTTTGTCACATTGCTGCTCAAATTAGCAGCCAACTATGAGTCTCAGGTTCCATGTAGTCACACTTGTGTCCCTAATTTCCATAATCCTAGTGGCCTATCATGTTTCACGATGAGTACAGTCCCAGAGAAATTGATGAGATCTAAATGGAAATATGCAGCAATAATTGCTGGTGGCACATGCATAAAAAATGTGCCACATAATTCCGGAAAGTTAAGGAAACAAAATAATGATCTGCAAGACATGCCACTTGCAAAAAGGCTATATCAAATTGTACATGTGGACACAAATAGCCCCCCCCCCCATCCATATAATAAACATGTCGTTGGAAATTTTCTCAGAGCCATCGCTTTAACAGCAATTGGCCAGAATGCTGGGCAGTACCAGATGAGAATCCTGACATACTTACGTGCATTCTTTTAGACAAATACTTGTAGAAACATATTATTTAACAATATGTGAGGGGCATAATATATGTTAACTAAGTCATGACCATTTTAAGTAGGGGTTTCAAACTTCGCGAAAATACTTTTACCGTTTGTTTCTGTACCGCTAATGGCGGCATTGAGAGGTTTCACATGCTTTGATATGATCCCACAGAACAATCAATTATCTTAGCTGATCAACGGATCTGTGACAAATTTATCTCTACAAATCTGCAAGCATAGAAATGCTCCAGACATGAAGGGTAAAGTTTCACGCAATCTTCCTTGCACATAGGACCTACTTAGTCTTATCTATGCACTCACTTTTAGCGCCAAGAATGAAATACATACTGAGTTAGGAGCAAACTAGCTTTGAAGAAGAGGATCCTGTATACTTTATTGTGTATGGCAGTTCATAAATTTCGTATCCATTTGCCTAGAAAGTAAAGGTCTGATTTTCGTTTCCAAGTCTTGCTGTAAATGGCAGTAATACAACACTGTGGTCTGTCCAGCGAGATTTGAACTCGCAAACACTGGACCACAAACGCATGCAATTGAGCAGGAGGTACAGGATGGACCAGACATCAGGTGGGTTTACATACATTTTAGTGACATTACTAATGAATTACAGGAGAACGTGACAGTTGTCACACACCTCAATTTGTTACTGGCTTCCAGACAGCCCACCTCAGTGCTCCTGCCTAGCCTGCTGGCTGGCATTATTTTTTTTACTTTGTGTATAGGTGTCCCTCGTCCTGTTTACCTTTTACTTTTTCAACTTTTCTCGTGGAGAATTAATTGATGGATACCCTTATGGATAGGGTAGTATATTCGCCAACAATAATCCTGATAATGAAGACCCCGAGGGAATGCCTGGTCGTGTTCCTGAGAACATTTGTTGCCCCAACCTTCAGTTTTACACAAGGGGCAAATAGCTCAGGCTATGAACAATATGAGCCAGACTCGGTAGTTAGTTGGCAAAAAAAAAGAAGAAGTCAAGTCCAGGTGCAAAAGAAATAAAAACTGAGATTTTGATACCACTCACACTGAACTAGTCATCATGGTTTTCTGAACTATCAAGCAGTTTGGCCTTATTAATCGCTACTGAATGACTCACTTGCATAGCAAGGATCTGTGTGCATGCATGCATCCTGCTGCGTGGGGAGACCTGTATATGTGTCTAATGATTAAAGAAACATACATATTGCTTTGGTAAAGGGTTACATACAAAACTTTGTGCAATGTTACTGACTGCTGCTGCCTCAACTTGCTCAATTTGTAATCACAACCAAAATCCATACAATCACTGTCAGTAGCATTGTCAGTGTCACTTTAACCAGAGCTAATTATTTATTCACCTACCCTCTTCTCTGTGATGCCTTCTTTTCATCAATATTCCTCTTCTATTTTCTTACAGTGATTTACACCATCTTTCCAATTCGCAACTCTGACCTGTACCATAACTTGCACACAATGTTACTTGGTCTTCCATGTTGTGCTGTGCCTGGCAGCATAGTGTTACACAATATGCCAAAATGAGTTGTATAGGGTTGAAGTAACAGTTGTATGGTGGTAGACGTGTAACTGTATGGCCATAAGCCCTCGCTATGCAGTCAATTTCATACGTCCTTTCTCCTGGCTTATGTGTTGCTTTACCATAAAGTTCTGCTTTCTAGTTAAGATATTTTCAGCAAAAATAAATCATGGTTCGGACTGTGTGGGTATAATAAAGCTGATAAAGTAGTTTTATCTTAAGGATCCTTTTGAGACTCACGTATTTGTTTGCACTTAAAGTTTTCTTTTGGGGAAGAGACTATTAAATACCTGCAGTTGGGGAGCCATTCTCCTCACATCTGGACTGCCATCCCATGCAGGTATCAGTGTTTCCAGTAGGGGCACCCCTGGGTCACTTAATCACATAGAGAATCTAATTAAAAGCAGGATTGAATATAAACAACGGAAGCCATTTACCGTGCTATTAAACTATATGTGGTGTATGATTTGGTCCCATGTGATAAAGTAAGTCTGGTTTATAATAGAGGCTATACCACATGGTGGTTCTGTTCACCATGCTGAACATGGCTTGGGCCAGCTTAAATTTCTAGAATTATGATAGAGGTAAAATACAACATCATGAAGTATGAACGATGTTTAAAACATATCATAACCTTTGCCTTTAGTATCCCTGCATGACAATGATCCACGTGCTTCTCTGTAAGTACACTCATTAGCATAAATGCAAATGATAAGCACTATGGCCATATCACCGATAGACCAGAGGCATATTGCCTGGGCCGCCAAGATTTGATGAGATCACTCCCAGAGCTTTACTTTAAGTGATGTTTAAAGTGGGAAGTGTTCTTGTGGTTTCATGTATGACTCTTTGCAATCCCGAGGATTTTACAACAGACAGTGTATATGGAAAATGTACTTAATGAGAAGATATCTCTTTCCAGGTTTCTCTATTCACGACAGGTAAAGCCACGTCGGTCGCATTTACGCTGTTCATGCAGGGTATGATAAGGCACGGTAAAGTTAAAAGCAATAATGTCCTTATTAGAACATCTTTGTGAAAATGCATGAAAAACATTTTGATTCCTTTCATTATTTTACGCAACAGATATCAGTTGAAAAACTGGTTTAACACAAAATAATGGCAGAAATGTACTTTTGTACCCTCTCCTGTTTCCAACAGACTGCATGCCTAAATGTAACAGATTATTAACGCTCACCCTAATGATTCGTCGATCAAATTCTTCAAAGATGTATATATTGGGTGGCAATACATAGCACATTTTATTTGCTCTGCAATGTAAATTTCATCACAATTCTGAGCAATCGCCAAAACTGTTTGATCATTCTTAATAAAAACAGGAAAGTTGCGTCTTTGAGTCATTTCCTCTGCAATCATATTTGCCAAACATGAACACCCCTGGTACAGGGGATTTGTTTCAAAACATATTATTCAAACTGTTAGCCATCGAGTCATCCTGCCATATTTTCCTTTTGGTGCTTTTGAAACATATTGTTAAATTTATAAATGGGCAGCTAAAATAGACAGGGCTAACTGACATTCGGTAATGTAGTAACGCAATTTCAACTGTTGGTTCAAGATATTTCGTTTAAACTAACTAGTGTGGAGCCTGTTACAATAAATAACGAACTGTGACATAAGTGTCGGGACTTGGTCATGCAGGGTACACTTTATTCCTTGCATGCACGAGACTTAATTGGTTGGTACTTGTTGCAGACCTCGACAGTATAAACAAGGGTTAAATACCATTTTGCAGTTGTCATCGTCTGAAAGAACATCTGTAACTTGAAAGGAAGATTTGCTTCAAAGCAAATCTGTCTGTGTGCCTTCCAAAGTTGTAAATATTAAATGCTACACCTTTTGCGCTTTGGTACTTCACATTCATTAAGCTTACGGCTGGATGAAAATTTCCCCAAGTCCAAATGACCTTGACCTTTAACCTTTTTAAGTTAAATGTTAATTGCCAAAATGTACATTGTTAAAATACCCACAATTTAAGTCCAACATCATTAGAATTGGATAGAAATTGGCCAAGTTATGACTGAGTGAAACTTTCAAAGGTTCAGATGACATTGACCTTTGACCTTTAGGGGTCTTTTGTAATTTTCAAAATGTGCAGTGTTGCAATAGCTACAATTGGTGTCCAACATGATCAAAATTGGATAAAAATTGACCAAGTTATGGCTAGAAGAATGCCACCATCGAAAGTGGCCTTTGACCTTGAAATGACCTTTGACCTTGAGATGACCTCTACCTCAAGTGAATCTTGACATTTAAAATGATATTTCGACCTAAAATTGGCCTTTGACCTTGACCTGACCTTGACATTTGAGATGACCTTTGCCTTGATATGATCGAACTCCAATACACTCGGAACTACATCTACTATAGTACAGAGGGTATTGAAGATTTAAAACTTTAATTAGCCCTCATTTGCATAATTTTGAAAAGCATGACCTCTCATTATAAAAGGACCTGACTTCATCTATAGAAGTATAATTGTGTCAAGTTTGGAGTTTCTATATGTAATAATTTTCTAATGAAATGTCGGACAAATTTGCCGGTAAAGAAAGAAAGAAAGAAAGAAAGAAAGAAAGAAAGAAAGAAAGAAAGAAAGAAAGAAAGAAAGAAAGAAAGAAAGAAAGAAAGAAAGAAAGAAAGAAAGAAAGAAAGAAAGAAAGAAAGAAGTGTTCGTCCATATTTAGTGTACATGGGTGTTGATATTTAGTAGATGTGTGTGTTTTTTGTGAATGCGCCTAACAAAAGGAACACGTGTTCATGTAGTTTAAAACGTAGACGTGTGATTGGCGAGTGTCATAAATGCTATTTTCAAACCTGTGTTATAAAGCACATACACTTAACTTAGCTTGTGTGACACGTGCACTTAATCATCTACTAATTACCAATCTTTTAACTAGTTGCATGCATTCTCGGACCGAAAGAATTCCAACAATGGTAGAGGATATGGACATGACCTGAAGTGAGCAGCTGCCCAGCATTCCAGTGCCTTCTGGCAAAAGGCTTTATGTAAATAGTTGTTGAACTGGGCGAATTTTCTTGGACAGTGGAGCAATAAAACTATGTATATGAATATTTGCACTTCAACCAGTCATTGAGGTTACTCTGTTGATCTGTACATGCACAAGACTTGCGGTCAGGTGTAAAATGAGGTATCATTCGATAACCTCCAAGAATGCTCCCATATCTCAAGGTTTTATATCGCGTGTGTTTTCAATCATGAATATGCCTGCAATACAAGTATTTGTGCTAAATATCAGGCCTATGGCACAAGCAGTGCTTGATAATAAGCTCTCGTTAGCTGTTATGATGGGGATCAGTGTCACAAATACAATATTTCTAACGCGTGTCGTTAAACATGCATGCGTGCTGAATTCGATGAACGCATGCTTAGTGCATACGTTAAAAACTTGGTTAACGTCTGTACATTTTAATACCTGTTTGTTGTTATTTTGTGGACACGTGCAGATTACTGAATTGAGGCGTCCACCAATGGTGGAAGATCAGTATCACCAATGTCAGTAACACCCTTGTATGGTGGGGGATCAGTGGCATAACAACAATATTTCTAACAGTATTATTAAATATATTTGCGTGGTTAATTTGTCGGACCAGTGCACCTAATATCTGCACGTGTTCACAACATAACAGCACACAAGCGTTGAAATGCACATACAATACTGACTTAACTTTGGGATGTGTGTATTAATGACACGTGTTCAAAGAATCGCATTTATGGTACTGATCCACCACCATATCAGCGTGTTATTGACATTTGTAGAATAAAATTTATTCCAAACATTTGGAGACCCCTTACATCAAGCATAATGTGTTTTAAGAGTATTTGGTTATGATTTTTCAAACAATAATTTTTATCCAAATTGCTAGATTGGCAAAAGCACTTTATTTTGCCATGTCTCAGGCATGGACCTACAAGAACACACTGGCACTTCCTTTTTGAATGTTATGGGTCAAAGCACAGCTCCACAGGTAGTATGAATGTTCCCCAATATTTAAAACAACATATATAGTAGTGTGAGGCCACTACCCGTCGATATCATAATGGAAAATCAGTCCAGGTCCAAAATCGTTTAAATCTTGACCAGTCCATCAACATGACTATCACCAGATATAATAACAATACTTGTATATCCACCAAGCACCAGACATTATTCAATATCTAAAGATGATAACATGTCATGTAGACAACATAAAAATAATGACTGCCATAGACAAATGAAAAATCCGCCCGTGCCAAACCCAAGAATGGTGGTGATATGGAAATATTGGAGTATGTGTCCACCTTATTAATTTAGGAGAAACACAACACAATACACCGCCCCAACTCTCTAACTAAACTAGATCTATAACTACGCTAGTTGATATTTGTACTGCATGTACATTTATTTCCTAAGGCCACTCCAGATGACGCTACTGAATAGTTGCATGCACCAATCATCTCTTATGCTTATGCTGTGCTCCCTGTTATGTGGCAATTTGTAATACCACAGCAATTTGTATTACCTACACTATTTGTCATAAAGATGAGCGGAAATTTGTAATACTGTGACAATTTGTACTAAGTTACGGCAAAATGTATTATTATCATATCATACAATTTGCAATAATGTCTGGAATCCCAGTTTGTATTAACACGCGTTGGAAACTGTAATAAAATGTAACAATTGTATGGGAGTACTTCTAAATATTTTATTTCATTGCTTTTCATGAAGAAAGTCTTGTAAGCTCTGTCATATTGTCACTAAATAGAAAGACATAGAGACGTTATGTGGTGAAATAATCAAATTTTAAATTGGTTCCTTCATATAACAACAGAATACAAAGTTTTGTTGAAACGACCTAGCTAGTTATCAAAGTTGTAAGTAGATGGACAGTCTTTGCTTTCTCTCAAGGTGGAAAACATTCGTTGGTTTAAACAATTATCTTAGCGAAATATGAATAATAAAAGGGGGTTGTAAACTATATCCGTCGTTTTTGATCTCTCAAAAGCAGCAAAGAATAGACAAACCGCAAGCATCAATTCATCTCTCATGGTATGCCTACGACATCGAATGTTCAATTGTATGAAGAAACAGGTCTTACGCCACTACCTAAGCACACACATATGTTTAACTGATAAAAATGTATGAAATGAAAATCAGTTTAGTTCCAGGTTATCGTCGTGATATTATCCCAAAAGATTCATATTTCATTAGAAGGTATAAGCTGTCTCGTCTTATGGTACCAGAGATGAAGTGAGATGCAACCAGGTGAAAACCCTCTAGTTTTAATGCATCAGCCTGAATGGAGCCATCTTAGACAACACAACCATATGCCATTAAAGATTGAATGAATGAGGTATACCAATACCAACTTCTCAGAAACAAATTTAAACGTTCACAAAAGAATCATTCCACGTCTGAATATATAATAGTGTTGTCACATTTCAAATATCCATTGCTTTAACTGAACAACAGTGTTCTGTAGATGTGCATGTGGGTGTTACAATGCCCACCTTTTGAATATTAGCTGAACCTGACAAAGAATGACTACAGTGATATAACTTTAACTATAACAATATATTAACAATCAAAATCAGTACAAAGTAGGTACACTTATCTCCACTGTATTTCAACAGTCAAACAGTCTTAGGTAATTCTTAATCCCTGGTGAGATTATCAACAGGTTCTCTTCCACAGTCCCAAGTTCTATACCAGGTCCCAAACGATCTGGTACAAATCCCACAGAGGTGCAGTTTGGGTCCCATATGGTACTGGAAGGTGTGGTGCTGATCCAATCCCACAGAGGTACGGTTCGATTCCAATGTGTACAATATACCAATCCACTCAAAGGCAATGTCCACACTCCACAGGTACAAAGTGTAAATTGATAGCACAAAAGATACAAGTCTACTCAAGACACTGTCCACACTCCACAGATACAATGAAAACATGGCTCACAGTCCCAATGGCTTGATGACAACACACAGCTTCTGTCAGATCCTTCAGAATTCTCTCTTTTCTTCTTCCAGTCAGAAAACATCTGCCTTATATATAGAGGCAGAAATATCACCACTGTTCCAGAGTTTTCCAATCAGTCACACATCACAGTGCATTGAGACCTGTCTGGATCACCTCATATTAATGTAGGTCACCATTTTAGCTTATTCCACGTGTTTATCAGTTACATATGAGTCACCTACAAAACAGGCCAACTCAGTGGCTCTGCAGTGACCCTGAAAAGTATTCATTAAACTTAATGATCCGGCACAAACACAATGAATACAGTGACCTCTCCAAATGAAAACAAACAGCCATACACATTTTAATAACAGTGGGTTCTTTGCATAACTCAACTGGGAGAGCAAATTATGATTATGATTTGTTCATATCAATAGAGCAAAGACACCCACTAATCAAGTCCCAATAGTGATCAACATCTATCAATATGTCTCCTGCTTCTTCTCTGTTTTCATTGTAGTGATATGCCAGCTTCAAGTCACCCAACGATTGGCATACAGCACTAGGAATACTCGGGTGCTACACAGGGGCAAATATTAACTTAATCTCAACTACTCCAAAATGTACCTTCCCCCATGCACCCCTGCAACTTCATCTTGTATACACTGCATATTTCAATATGGGAAGGAGTGCCTCCACCAAATGCTGCATAAGAAATAGGCTTGGAGCTGACCCATTCTGGTTATGCCTTGTTCACTAATGAAGCTCATATGTTTTGATATTATCTGACCCAGGGTCAAACATAAGGGTGACTTTGGTCATGTGCTCTGTACCTTGAACATACACATGGGCAGTTTGTAACACTGTGCATACATCGGAATGTGGTCTGAAAACTCCTATGACTGCAGCTATGGGTTCTTGAGTTTGGTTGTCCTGAAAGTTTTCTGGCTTGTCTCTTGACAACTGGGTGTCAGCACTTTAATTTTCTTGCTTTTTACATAACAAACCATGATGGTTCCCTTTACATTTTGCACCACATCTTTTAGCCTGGTGTCCAAGGCAGAGGCAGCAGAAACACAGATTGGCCTCCTTCATCTTTGAGCGTCTGTCTACAAGGGGTACCTTTGTGTAGCATATGGCTTCCCGTGCACACTACAACCACCAGTTGATGAAGCCTGTAGTGTCAAAACAGTAGGTGGGCCTGGCTTCCACTTCTCCTCCATGAACACTCTCTGTCTTGTTAGTTAATACAGGCATGAATGTCTCTGGATGCTTCCGGTGCACTGTATCCTTGCACAAGAATGAAATAAGCCAGTTCAAGTCGCTCCATCTTTTGCCCATTCCATTGGTACACATGTATCTTGAGGGAGGTGAGATAGGATCACAGGGGTCAAGAACACGCCGCACTCAGATCCACATGTACCAAGTGACTTTAAGCTACGAATGTGAGTGAGAACCTCATCTAATAATCCCCACAACAGGGCAACTCTTGATTGAACCCCTGTTGTGCGAAGGCATGGTTAATTTCAACAGTCCCTGGATATGGGCACATATAATTCTTTTCTTCCTGTTGTAATTGTCCTTAAGAAGGTCACATGCTACTTTCTAATTAACCACTGTAATGGTTAGGCCATCCACAACAGGCTTTGCTTCCCATTTAACAAAAGATTGAAGGTATGTAAACTTGCTTATGACTTGGATCTCTGATTGTTCGACCAGAGCTACAAACTTGTCCTAAAAGGTTTGCCACTTGATTATTTTGCCACTGAATTTAGGCAGTTCCAGCTTGGGCAGTTTAACATTTGCAATGGAACTAATATCAATTCTGACTGCTACTGGGCTGGCCTAGCATGAACACTTGTTTCAGCTATAAACTTAGCTGCCTTACTTCTAGCCCTGTCACCTCTGATAGGGAGTTCGGAGCTTCATCTATGTCAGCATCTAAAGCTGTCTCTTCTAGTTCAAGTTCAACTGCAGACTGTCTGTCATCTAGGTTAGACAAACGTTTGTCAAAATCATCCAAAGCCTCCTTCAATTCAGTGAGGTCAACAGCGTCTTTTCCCAGAATGACTTCAATAGCTCTAGATCCAGCCTCTGGCTACCAATCTTGCTTTCCTGTCTTTGTTGAACCTTATTCCTGCCATCATAAACTTTTGGGTCACCTTGTACTGAATTCGTCTTTGATGACACCTAAAAATTAACTTACCATGTCCCACAAGGCGCTGTCTATCTTTACTAGTCACGTTGAGTGAAGATAAGTGGTAAACAGGAATTACCACTTACTGATGTGCTTCCTGCTTTCTGTTATACTGTTGTACTCTTGGTCATCTGCCACACCCTATGCAAATTTTAACCAGAATTCAAGACCAAATATTTTGCTGGTCGACATTTACCAGCAGGTGATCTTGAAATGCTATAGGAGAGTGACTTACCTGGTTCCTTTCTCGTGAAATTGACATAGCGTCAGTTTTCAGGGCATTTAAAGTGACAAGCCAGTCTTGAGACCAATGTCCAATGCAGTTGAGGTCGCCATTTAAGGTAATTGCAGTTAAATTGGGATTGACAACAGTGAGGAAAAGAGAGGTATCATCTACAAAAAGCTTCATGTTGGACCAAACAATATCCACAATGACACTTATGAAAATAAAAATTAAAAGAGGCTTTAATACAGAGCCCTGAAGCACATCAGGATTTTTATGCCCCAATCAGATGCTATCCCATCACTACGACGCACGCTTGGCGATTCAACAAACCAGTTTAGCAAGGAGCCGGGTATGCCGCTACGTTCCAATTTATCCAATAACCCCTCGTGCCAAACGCAATGAAACGTCTTGCTTATATCAAAGAACAAGATATGAACCTGTTTCAGGGGATCAATTGCAAGGCGAAGTTTCTGATAAAGGGATACAAGTTGGTTGCGTGTCGAGTCACCAGGTTTGAATCCTGACTAGTTGGCAGATATAATTAATTATCCCCAAAAAATGAACACTTGTTTAAAAATTACTTTTCTTTCATCACTTTACCCACACAACTTAATAAAAAATTTGGTCGGTAGTTATTACTTATACCAGGATCATCCTTTTTATGAAAAGGGGTGACATTGGCTTGCTTCCATAAGCTGGTGAAGGCCCCAACACGTGAGGATACATTGAATAGTTTTGTAACGCATGCACATATAGATGGTGCTCCTTCTTATAAAAGACAGGCGGTGGTCTTTGTGAAATCTAGACTTTTCAAAATGTTGAGAACTTTATTCTGTTTAATTTGGATAGATTCCAGAAAATTGGAGGGAGTTCTGCGGCTGGAAATACCATGGCCCTGGAGGTGTCAAGGTTGCTTTGACTCAGAAAGAATAGATTGAGAATTTCAGGCTTGGAGAAATTGTCGGTAGCTTGTATTGGAGAACTCAGCCAAATTGAAACTCAATATACTTTTCCCTGTGACTTTCTAGTCGAACCACTCTGTTCCAACACCATTGTGCAATATTTTTGTTAGCGGTAAGTTTTTCAGTTGATGTCTGTTTCTGGTCAATTCGTTCCTCATTTTGTAGCTTTAAAATGATAAATATAGAATCTCACTAAAATTTTAAACCAATTGAAAATTATACATTTCTAAAAAAAAAAAAAAAGAAAAAAAAGAGATACTGCCATATTTAAGAACTCTTTCAACTAGCGCAGCCGTCTTAACAATCCATTCATCCTTTTTAACATGTAGGAACCGAATGAAAATTTATTTCGTCACGGAATTTCTCTTATTAACTAGCTACCTTCGAGCTTTCGGGGAAAAACACTTGTCTCGAATTAAATTTTATAGGAAATGATATAAGGCTTTACCTCTGTACAATTATTTGATTTTTTACTCACCCTTATTCTAAAATGCACACAGCTTATTTATTAAATTTTGCCGCCAGATATTATTACAAACTGTATAATGTAAACGTACGAATACGAATTGACATAGTGTTCCAAAGTTTGGCAGATTTGCTTGCACAAAGAGGCTAGCTTTTACAAATTACCGCAGTAAATGATTTTGGGAGAGATCTGCTCATGGTACATGATCATCAACGTTGAAGAAAAGTACAGAACGATCACAAAGAAAAAATATACGAAACTCAAAAGCTAATGGCACTACCTGATCACCACACGTAGAAAACCAACCCAAAAGTCATCTCCGCCACATATAAAGAAGATCTGGCCATCGATTTTAAAGAGCGGTTGAAAACATGAAATGTAAATGCAGTAATGTCTAGATATATTTTTGAATCATTTTACCGACATGATTCAATCGGTAGATGTTAGTCCAAAGTTGCATCTCCGCCCAGTTTGAAGATCGGCCAGCGCTATAAGAGCGGTGAATTCAGAGGTAATGTTCTTGTGCAACTTAAAAAGTATCGTAACAGCCGCAGATATGTGGCCTCTCCAAGCAGGCACGAGGCCGGGGTTGTGGTTGAGCGCGCAAGGAGTCGCATCATGCTCCTTGCGCGTCCTTCCCCAACCCGGGCCCCGTACTCCTTTGAAAATGTCTGCGCCTAGCATCAAACATCAACTTTGTTTAGCTTCCATGACTTTTATCTGTTCTTTCAAATGAGATCTTTTAATATTGATGAAAACAATGCTGTGAATGGTGGATAATAATCTACATCAATTTGAATACAATGTCATGATAGCCTAGCCATTTACATACGAAATTATGCAACCAGATACTACACATAGTATCGATCCAATCAATTGTGTTCCACATCCCTTATGCCTGATTTGCCTTTATTGTCCTTATGGTTGTTTATCTGATATTTTGCTGTTTCATTTATCAATGCAAGATAATCACTGGCTATCGCATAAGACAATGGTTTTGTTGCATGCCAGCATTTATGGAAACGTAAAAGAAATATGACTAATAATACACTTGGGTATTTTGGTCTCTTGGGTTTGCCCAATATATATGATTTAGAATTACGTAAACCACGTAGTAGCGTTTCCAACATTAGACACCTGAGATATTCAAATGTTATTCAGTGCAATTTTTCGAACAGTGCAAATGTATTGCAAATGCTTTCTGAGATATTTTTCTAAATACAGAAGAACACCAAATAAGACAAAAGCCTATAAAGAGACCATGTCTGTATTAAAACCACAAATATACAGCCCCGCTCGTGTTTATCCTTAATTGGTTTATATATTGCTAATAAGACCACATGTTTTCAGTCCCTTAGAAGGTCTTAATAGGGGGTTCCAATGTTTAGTGCATTCTTTTGATTATGGTTTGAAAACACATTTACAAAATAATCACAAAGATATGTATCTCCGTGGATATAATTTGTAACTGATCAGTATTTTCCGGTCGGTCCTTGCAAAAGTCTAATATTATTATTAACAGCACTTGCCAAGTGCTCAAAATGAATATATACTTCTGGAAACTTTGGATAAACGTGGCACTGCCTTGTTATGCAACAATTGGACCATTGAGGCCTTCCCTCAAATGTACTCAAATTGTATCAAGAACGCTTGACTTTCACCTGGAAGCATTTCAACACCTGAAACTGAATTCATTGATTTAAACTTGTTTGTTAAGTAAGTGTAAATATAGCGCATATGGGAGAAAGTGTGTGTTTAACATGCAGAAGTGGAGCGTTCAGTATCCCCGTGAAAACTAAATCTTACTGTGAATTTTCACAGTTGTAGGTCCACAAAGCTGGTATGACCATGCCAGATTTGTAACACAGTTTTCTGGGAGTCACAAAAACGAGAATGTCAGCTTTTTAAAGTTGTAAACACAATGGACATTACTGGCATATATCAGTGGCAGGGAAAAGATAGTCCATTCAGCTAGGCATATACCTTATGCGGTTTATGTATAGCTAATTTGCATGATTTTTATATATCTTTTAAATATATCTGAATACCGACTATATCACAGAAAAAATGGGAAGCAGCCACGTTGTCATTCATCTTTTATTGTGTTGTCCAGGTAAGTTATTTCGTTTTCTTCGTCCTAACATCAAATTTGTTGCTAAGCAACCAAAACTAATATGCAATTTATAAAAGTTCAACCGAAAATTAATTGAAGTGCTCCTACTTAGAAACACCTCAGATCCACCGACGATCACTTTGAGAAACAAAGAACCGTACAAATGAAATATATTAATTACGTTTAATAGAATTAGAGAATTTCATGTTATTCCATAGTTCTCCTAGCTACTACAGTCAAGCCGTGATGTTCGATGTGCAATGAGGATATTTTTTCGTAAAATATGAACACTTAAAATTTTCTTAGACTACTCATTCATGCCATTGGTGTTGTGATTTGACCAAGCTTCCAGAATTTCACAGAAAGGTCTACGTTTGCTCAGCCTTTTTAGTCTGGACATTAAACTAAGATTTTACCATCCACTATTTTTATGCTTAACTTTATCTTGCTTTATTTGCTCTTTAATTTGTTCTACTGGTGACACTACATTGGGTTTTGGATTCTTTTTAAATAATTTGGGGGGGCGGGAGACGTTAAAAATTCTTCTCCAAAACGGCTTGGCCAATTGCTTCAAAATACCCCCGGTGCAAAATACAACCCTAAACTTTCAGCGGTGAGGCGAGATGATTGTGCGCATACCTAGCCACAAAGTAACGCTGCCCCCCTCCCCCCCCCCTTTTTTTCGGTGGTGGTGGCGGGACACGCTATTGCACGGGAATAGCGTTGGCAAAGGGTATTGTAGTGTTGGACCCCTACCTCCAACAAAATGCTTGGAACAGATTCTTTCAAACTTGAACTGCTCCCAATCCGCAGGTCGCCTGAACATGTTCAACCATTCTTTTCGGCGTTGCTTGCCCTTCTTGTGGGGGAAACTATGAAAAGTACCCCCTCCATCCACGCATATTTCTTGTTGTTGTATTTCATGATGTCCGCAGAACAGCTGGGTACTTTGCAGTTGTACACAGGCATTTTGATGATATGACAAGCAATACAAGCAATAAAGCATCAACATTCTCTACTCTCTTCCAGTCGTCTATGAAATTCTCAATGAAGTGCATTGGCCGCCACAGCTGGGTGTCTTACTTCTCGCAAAGTAACGGGGTCTCGCGTCGAGCGATACTGGTGTTAAAAAATAGGTACTAACTAGGAAAGATGATTTGCTGCATAGCAAATCAGTGTGTGTGTCTTCAAAGCATATTTGTATTGCAATGTACAACTATTCCATAAAACAGGAGTAGAAGTTGGAATGGCATCTCTATCTATTATAGCTTTGAAGTTATTCAAGATTTAAAATTTCTAATGGTGCTTTTTTTACATAATTTAAATTGCTACAACTTTTATTTTTAATTCATTAGGTGCCAATGGTCAACAACCCCCTAGTAGAAGTTGGAATGACATCTCTATTATACTGTTGCAATTATTCAAGATTGAAAATTTCAAATTCAGAAAGAAAGAAAGAAAGAAAGAAAAAAACAGACAGACAGACAGACGGAAAAAAGAAGAAAGAAAGACAGAAAGAAAAAAAGAAAGAATGAAAGAAAGAAAGAAAGAAAGAAAGAAAGAAAGAAAGAAAGAAAGAAAGAAAGAAAGAAAAGTGTGTTGACACACACACACACACACTTTAATGATAGAATGCATGAGCAGGGATCTTGATCATTTCCTGGACTGTGCAATTGTATATAAATAATGTAGCCCAAAATGTTTTCTTTAAACTGGTGTCCAGAAAGAAAACATTAACTTGTAATTAAATTACCAAATAGACATAGCCATTCAATCAATGCAGCCAATGTTTATATGACAAAATTAACTCATTCAGTGATGAACCCAAAGGATATGCTCTTTGCTACTTCTTTCAAATATGCATTGCTAATACAATGTGTGAAACAAATAAAAAAGGTCAGAATATCACAAATCATGAGCAGATATTATATTCTATTATGATTGTCAGAAAATTTTAAATCAGAACCCCCTAATTTAAAAGATAAGAATACTCAGTATATCCCTTTGATACAAATTTCACTGACAGTAAATGAAGACTTCTGTCCTGAATGAGTCAAGGGATGCCGCATTTTCAAAGGGTCATTTTGATGTCACATCTTGTAAAATACATACCAGGATTATGGCTTGTTTGCAATTTAATTGAGATGTGATACCCCTGTAAAAATGTCCAACAGGTCTTACATGTTGATAAAGGCTGTGGATTATGAGTGAAATCTATTGGGGGTAATAAAATACACACAAACTTAAGGAGGAAAAGGTAGGGTTTATTTTGATGTGGTTACTCTTGTCAGGACTTTGGAAGAAGCTGGCCATTTGATACCAATCATTCACTGTCACTGGTCATGTGTGTTTGGTGGGGTGGCAGACACATAGCAGGGCCAGCTCCACAGAAAAATGGTGTCCCTTTAGCCGGATTATTTTGTAAAAAATCCAATTATTTGATGCTACGAAAGTGAAAATAAAACCCATATAAATGTCTACAGCAGCACCCATGTGAATCTGTTTACAAACACCACTAATTATAGCAGCCGGGTTGAGTGGCAGGGCAAAAGGTCAGTGATAGGGTGTTTGGCCCACCTGCACTGTGGACACACCTAATGAGACGACCCCCAGAGCTGAAGTTAGGTGGAATGCACTGTATAGTGTATAACATATTGAAGATTCCAAACTTTGATTAGCCCTCATTTGCATAATTTTGAAAAGC